>CAKKOB020001752.1:0-18457 GCA_918844115.2 Phlebotomus perniciosus
AGGAGGAAACTACAATGAACAACGCAGACCACCTAGAAAAGTAGTCGAAATACTGTTCAAATTGCAAATTTCTTAAATTTTCTTGCATTTTTCTTGATTTTTGTCTTACTTTTTTCGAGAGCTTAAGTAGTAAGAATCTCCACGGAGCCAAATTTTCCAATATTTTTGGTCTCAAGAATGCCACATTGCGATCACCCAAATTTATCGGTGAGTAAAAAAAATATAACGAATTTAGACATTAAAAATATCAAAATTCAGTAGGTATTGCTGAAACGCCCAAAATTGTCTTGAGATTACAACAAAAACAGAGGTCGTGGCTATATTTTTTAGATTAGGCTTAGAGGTCCAAATATTTCGAGAAAAAAATAATAATAAACAAGCAATTCACTCAAATTGAGCGATAAAGAAGATATTGACAGGATTGATAGCAATAACGAGTCCATGAGAGGTCCAATCCAATATTACCTTCATTCCCCTAAAGTGCAGACACAAGACAGAATTGTCGAAATATATCCATGGACACTTTCCGCACCAACCGACAGTTTTTTTGTTGGGTAACGTAATGGGTGTCCGTGAAACGACGAAACTCTTGGAAAAATGTACAAATTCTTCCTCTGTGGCGTCATAATTCACTTGATATTCCTCTCCTCGATCTTCGACATCTATTTTCTGTCGCCCATAATCCGAGGACTGACACCACAGAAGGATCTCGAGAATCCACCAGCTAAAAGGTAATTTTTATCCTAACATAACCCTACTTGGTCAGACAGTGATATTTTCTCTTGCCTCCAGACTTGTCCTCTTCGTGGCAGACGGACTCCGGGCAGAGTCCTTCTACCGGGATGGCTTCAACAAGACTGAGTACTTAGGGGGTATTGTGATGAAGCAGGGAATCGCTGGTATTTCTCACACCAGAGTCCCCACTGAATCCCGTCCGGGACATGTTGCTCTGATTGCTGGCATTTATGAGGATCCCAGTGCCGTGACACGAGGCTGGCAGGATAATCCCGTGGATTTTGACTCGGTGTTCAACAGGAGTCGAGTGACATACTCCTGGGGTAGTCCGGACATCCTGCAGATCTTCGTGAAGGGCAGCAATGAGAGGAGTCACATCTTTACGCACTCCTACACATCCGGCGATGTGGATTTCTCCGGCAAGAAGAACACCATCTGGCTGGATAAGTGGGTGTTCAGTCGCACGAAGGAGTTCCTCCTCCGGAATGTCACTGAGGAGCTCAAGAGTCAGGATAAGGTGATATTTTTCCTACATCTCCTTGGCCTGGACACTGCTGGTCACGTTCACAAGCCCAACTCGAAGCTCTTCGTGGACAACCTGGTGGCTGTAGATCGAGGGATCAGGGAGATTGTCTCTCTGTTCGAGAACATCTTCCCGGATGCGAAGACCAGCTACGTCTTCACGTCGGATCATGGGATGTCAGATAGGGGGGCACATGGGGCGGGTCATCATCATGAGACTGAGACTCCAATCCTCGCATGGGGTGCTGGTGTCGCCAGGAAGACATCCTGGAAGCCCCTGGAGAGCATCGATCAAGCCGATGTCACCCCCCTGATGGCGGCTCTCATTGGCGTAGCGCCCCCAGTGAATAATGTGGGAATGCTTCCCATTCAGTTTCTCAGCGCCTCCCTCAACTACAGCTCCCGAGCTCTCTGCTCCAATGCCCTGCAAATCCTGGCGCAATTCAACAAAGTGTCCGAAGACTTCCATCGCGGCAAGTTGAGTCGCTACTTCAGGACATTCGAGAAGGAGCAAGTCATCAGGGATGTCTCCCGTGAGATCCGCCGGAAGATTGCCCTTGAACAGTACGACAAGGCCATCTCGATGAGCCACACTGTGATCAGGGATTGCCTGCAAGGCATCGAGTTCTACCAGACGTACTACCAGAAACTCTTCCTGCTCACCGTGAGTGTGGCCATGATCGTGTGGATGATCATCTCCTTCCAGGAGCTCACTTCCGGGCATCTGGAACACGTGACGCGGGTCATCGACTGCCGAGTCACTGTGATCTACACGATCCTCCTGACCTTCACCATAACTTTCGTGATTCTGCAGCAGATCAACTTCCGATTGACTGTGTATCTCATCCTGCCGGTGATCCTGCAGTTTGTCACGCTCAAGAGATGGAACTACTTCAATGCCATTCGCTTCAGGACCAACATCAAGTTCATTTTGATGTACGCCGCCGGCGTAGAGTTGTTCGTGCTGGCCTTCTTCTACAGATTCACCCTGGCCGCCATTCTGCTGATCTACTGTGCCATCGAGGCGGTTCAGCAATCCAGGATGGGAGTATCAAAGACAATGCTAGTCAAGTGGATTGTCTCATCCACTATTCTGTCCATTTTCCCATCCCTGCCAGTCATCGAGAAGGATGCCAATGACTTTCAGCTGCTGTAAGTTGTCTGGAGTGAATTATTTAGTAGATTTCACATTAAAACTGATCTCTTTGTAGATTTATTGGGACTCTCCTGTGGTGTGTCCATAGCGTCGTGTCCTTCCTGACGTCGCCCAATAGGGAAGTGGAGAGTAGTTGGTCACAGATACACAAATATGGCATCATAGTTCTTCATTTGATTGTCAACATTAATCTCCTGGCCAGTGTCAGGTCTATTAACGAGGGAGCAGGTTTACATTCCACTTACCAGATCATCTCCTGGATCTCGCTCAGTAAGTCTCTCATATTTATTTTTATGATCTATTTTTGTTGCAATTGCAAAACGACTTTTTGAACCCCTTTGTGTTAAATAGCTAGTTTTCTGATAACGACTCTGGTATCGTTAGAATTGTTTGTCCTTCTCGATTGGTGACTCATATAGAAAAAGCCTTGTCAATTGCCCCAGAAACGCATCGCGAAACCCCAGAAAGCCAAAAATTGCTTAGTAAAATCCGACAAATCGAGAAATTGCATCGTGAAACCCGGCAAACCCAAAAATTGCTTCACAAAACTCGATAAACCCAAAAACTGCTTCTCAATTGCATTGAGAAACCCAAAAACTGCTTCGCTAAACCCGAGAAACTCAAGAATTGAATCGATAAATCCAAAATTACTTCGCGAAATCTAAGAAATCTAAAAATTGCTTCACGAAACCAGAGAAATCCAAAAAAAAATGCATCAAGAAACCCTAAAATTGCCTCGAGAAACCAAAAAAGAAACCCAAGAAATTCCAAAGACTTCTTCACAAAACTCGAAAAACCCAAAAATGGCATCGCAAAACACTAGAAACCCAAAAACTGCTTCACGAAACCCGAAAAACTCAAAAATTGCTTTGAGAAACCAAAAAATGGCATCGCAAAACATTAGAAACCTAAAAACTGCTTCACGAAACCCGAAAAACTCAAAAATTGCATCGAGAAACCCAAAAATGGCATCGCAAAACACTAGAAACCCAAAAACTGCTTCACGAAACCCGAGAAACCCAAAAATGAGTCTAGAAACCCAAAATTTGCTTGGAGAAACCAAAAAATTGCATAGCAAAATCTGAAAAACATGAAAACATTCGCGAATCCCGAGAAACAAGAAGTCCTTGTTATAAAAATAGGAAGAATAGGAATGAACAACTCCTTGTTCCTTCTACTTTAAGGATTTGCTTTAGTTAAAAGAAAAATCTAATCCTTTCCCTCTTACAGTTCTTGCTCTCATTCTCCCAGTTTTGAGCCCTGTCGATCCGGAGACGAGACTTTGGACGCTGGCAAGCAGCTTCAGTGTTCCCATCTCCATCATGTCTCTCTCGTACGAGCCTATCTTCTTCTTCGTCTTCTCCGTGAATCTCATCACGTGGTTCCAGATGGAGTTCTCGAGTCGCGAAGCGGCCAGACATAAGATATTCCTCGATAGGAGAGACTTCATCCGGATGTACATCATTTTGCTGTACATTTTTGTGTCATTCTTCGGCACGGGAAATTTTGCTTCGATCAGCTCTTTCGATCCCAATTGGGTGAGATGTCTCGTGACGACCTTTTCGCCCTTCCTCATGGCCACACTGATCATCTTGAAGCTGATGGCGCCCATATTGCTAGTCGTTTGTGTTCTGCGGATGATTCAAGCGATTTCCAAGGTAGGAAAATGCATGAAGGGTTTGTGTATCGGATATATAATAGGCCTTTATTAAATGGAGTCTCCGCTATGAATAGGTCTCTTTAGTAGATTAAATAGACCTATTTGCAAGGAGAGATATAGAGTTAAAGAGGTGTACGTACACCACTTTCAGCACTTCCAAATTATGTGTGAAAGTTCCTCAATAATTCCGGCACTTCGGAAGTGTTGAAAGAAGCTTTAAGGGGCTTTAAAAGAAAGCTTAAAAGTGTTTTGAAGTGAAGCTTGAAAAAACTTTGAAGAGAAGCTTTAAGGAGCTTCCAAGGGAAGCTTTAAAAAGCTTTAAATAGAAGTTCTAAGGAGCTTTGAAGAGAAGCTTTAAGGAGCTTTCAAGGAAAGCTTAAAAATGCTTTGAAGTGAAGCTCAAAGGAGCTTTGAAGAGAAGCTTTAAGGAGCTTTCAAGGGAAGCTTAAAATGCTTTAAATAGAAGCTCTAAGGAGCTTTGAAGAGAAGCTTTAAGGAGCTTTCAAGGAAAGCTTAAAAATGCTTTGAAGTGAAGCTTAGAAGAGCTTTTACAAAGAAGCTCAAAAAAGCTTTCAAGGGAAGAGCTTTAAAGGGCTTAAAAGAGCTTTAAAGGGAAGATTAAAAATGCTTTAAAGAGAAGCTTTGAGCAGAAGCTTTAAGAAGCTTTCAAGGGAAGCTTAAAAATGTTTTAGAAATGAAGCTTAAAAGAGCTTTGAAGATAAGCTTTAAGGAGCTGCTTTCAAGGGAAGCTTAAAAATGCTTTAGAAATGAAGCTTAAAAGAGCTTTGAAGATAAGCTTTAATGAGTTTTCAAGGGAAGCTAAAAAATTAAAGAAAAGCATTAAAAAGAAGCTTTAAGGAGCTTCCAAGGGAAGCTTTAAAAAGCTTTAAAGAGAATCTTTGAAGATAAGCTTTAAGGAGCTTTCAAGGAAAGCTTAAAATGCTTTAAAAAGAAACTTACGAGATTTAAAAAGAAGCTTTAAGAAGCTTTGAAGAGTTTTAAAATAAAGTTTAATAAAGTTTTGAAGGGAAACTTTAAGGGGCTTCGTAGAGCTTTCATCCTAATTATTTTATTTTCTATACTAACATCTGTTAAGAAAGCTTAAAAGCTCTCAAGAACTTCAACCAAAGAAATATCGATCTTCAAATTCTAAAGCTCATTAAATTTATCAAAAAAGTTTTGTGATTTTTTTCTGGATTTTATTTAACTTTTTGTTTTTGTTGATTGTAAATTTCTGCAGAAGTTCTACAACAATTTTAGAAAGCTTTGACTTCTTAATTTTTTCAAGATTATTTTTTTAAAGTTCACAAAGTGATATTTTCTGTCGCAAATTCAATACTACTCAGCAAAGGCCTATTATTTAGCCGAGACACAAACCCTCTTTTCGGTTGACTTTCTGACCAAGTTGGTCTCCATCATTTTTCTCAATTTCAGACGGAAATCCGGAAGCTGTTCATTGTGATTCTGCTGATATGCGATGTGATGGGTGTGAATTTCTTCTATTTGATCACAAATCGTGGCTCATGGCTGGAAATTGGACAATCAATATCGCATTTTGTCATAATTGAGGTGACAGTTTTGGTGTTGCTCCTCCTCTTCTTTGTCACACATCCGTTCACCAATTTGGACTTGGTGACCGTTCTTCGCAGTGGCAAAGAACTCCTGCCGACCGCCAAGAGGCGCAAATTTCAATAAATGTGCGCACGTCCAGTGAATATTTTATTTTGTCATAAAACTTCCACCAAATAGCTATAGTTCAGGTGAAGATATATTTGATTTTGTATTTAAAAAACTTACCTTATCGGCACGTTCTTCACTGAGTTCCGTACTCGACGTTACTCGATGGATGTTTTCCCTCCCCAGTAAAAACATATTGACTGTAATTCAGTATTCAAATGACGAAATGTTGTGGTATAAATGTGCACTGGTCAGTGATTTAAACACCAAAAGAACCTAAGAAAAACTTTTATTATTTTCCATTTGAACTGTGATTATTATGCCTGGTTCGCGAAAACAGGCTTTTGGAGGAAGCTTGTGAGTCATGACGATCTCATTTCTATTTTAGGAAAAAGTTTTTTGATAGATTTAAGAATCTAGGCGAAATAAAATTGAAATTATAGATAAATTGACTCGAAAATGTTGGTAACGATTTTATTAAATCGTCATTGATCGGTTTTTTTTAATAAATTTGAAGACATTTAAAAACTTTTAACCCTTCCGTATGTTTTTAGTTCACCAGATTACCACGAGTAGCGCTTCAGGCGCAAGGTAAGTGACATAAGTGACATAACCTCCAAAATTGAATCGGATTAACCTCAAAGTTAAATAAAGTATAAACGGTCCAGATCGTCAGAACAGAATCGAAATTAGACATTAAAAGCTAAAAAAATATACCAATTTTGACCAAAGATTGTAAAACATAAAACAAGTCTTTTTAGGACAATAATCTTTAAATGAAAAACTCTTAAAGTGAAATTTAAAAATGAGCCAGGCTTTTATCTTGAAAGATTCAATTTAATTATTTTTTAAGCTAAAGACATATCTATATCCTCTCTTTAAAAACTTTAAGAAAAAGGTCAATTTTGTATATTTTTTTAATCTGTATAATAATTTTAAAAATATATTTTAATAAATTACCTATGATCAGTCTAAAAGATGTTTATTTACAAGTCTTTTATTTACCCTCTCTTTCAATAAGTGGAATATTTCTCATCATATTTCTAGAATTTCCGTTAAAAAGTGGGATCCCCAATTGAATATCTAGCACTTTTTGTCCTCGCATTTGCAGTTTGATCACGCACCATCAGCTAAGATTTTTCAACTTCCGTTCACATTGTTTGAACGAGTGTCATTCACCATCCAAATGGTCTCAAATCAAGTTGAAATACTTTGAAAAGTAGCATCGTTTCAACTTTTGGAGCCTCCCAATCAGCTATTTATTGGGTGATTGTTTTGTAAAAAACAATAGCTTTGATTGAAAATTATTATCAGTTATGTCCGTTGGGAGACAAATTTGGGAAGTCACATGATTAACACGTGCAATTATGAGGAAATCCAATGGGAATTGAAACATCTTCTTGAGTCACTTTCTTAAGATTTCTCTTGCTTCTTTAAGACGATTGATTTGTTGAATTTTGATTAATTTATTAAATTTTCCAAAATTAAACTCGTATTTGAATAATTGACCATTTTCTGATATTCTACAAAGTAAACAATTTTTTAAAATCCAAAAATCTACAAGGTTTTGTTTTGTTTGAGATCGCCATATAACTTCTTCTCAGAAAGCTTGATAAAATTGTAAAAACTCTCGAAATTTTATTAAATAATAAGAAAAATACATGACGAATGCTAAAGAATTTCTCCAGAAAAGCTGACAAAAGAATTAAATAAAGCTTTTATAATTGCTGAATGTTAAATTTCTTAAGCATATACAATGTTATACTTAAGCCTTAAGCTCTTCAAATTATCAAAAACTCGTGAGTTTTTGCAGAAGTTCTACAATATTCTTTAAAAAGTTTAAACTTTCTTGAAAAGTTCATGAATAATACGAAAATAAGAAATCAATCTTTTATCTTTTCTCTTTTTAAGTTCAAGAATTTTTACATTTTTTTGACAATGAATAGCTAAAGCTCACAAAGCTTGGTCATTTAATCAATTTAATTTGAAATCTTACTTAAACAAAATTTATTTTTTAATTAAGAAATAGGCTTACACTTAAGGTTAAACCTGAATTTTAAATGCAGCCCTAAGTTTTCATAAAGCTGAAAGCCAGCCTTGAGCTTGAAAGCAGCCTTAAACTTTAAGCCAGCTTAAAGCCAAATTTAAGCTCTAAGTCAAGATTAAGTTTAAACCAGACTTAAATTTTGAGACAGATTAGTCAGCTTCATTAGTTAAGCTTCAGGCCTCCTTTATGCTTAAAGCCAGTCTGTAGCTTTAAGACAGCTTAAAGCTTTAGACTAGGCTTAAAGGTTGGTTTTAAGCTTGAGGTTTGCTTCAAAGAAAATGCTGGCTGTAAGCTTAGGATGTCCATAAGCATTAGGACAAGGCATGTTTAAAGGAAACTTAAAATCTATGGCTTTAAGATTAAGGCTCTCTTAAATCTTAGTTTTGGTTTAAGGTGCTATCTTAATTTGAAAAATAATTTTATAGAAATACTTGAAGCTAATTTAACAGTGTAGATCCGGCTTTGCAGAAACTTAACAAAGCTCCCTATCTCTTTCTTGAAAGCTGATAACAAAATATTCATTTTTCTTAATCCAAAATTATCTTAAAAGAAACACTTCCACTTCAAAACGCGCACTTCCATTCAAATGTACAACATTTCTAAGTAACAATTTACCCCTTGCTTCCCTTGCTTGGTAAAATGTCAATAAAATATATGAATGAGATTAAAATCTTGCCACAAAATATGCATCAATAAAATTATTGTTTCAATTGATTTTTGAATGTAAATATATTTGTCTTGTTAATATTCTTGATTTAAATAGGGATTTGATTACTGAGAGACATGAGAACTTAATTACCCAATTGACAGAAAATTTATCATATAATTAATTGTGTTGATTTCCTTTCTTCTAGAACAAATGGCAACAGTCATCTAAACTTAGGTATTAGCTTATTTTTATATTGGCAAAATCTTAAGCCTTTTCTTGCTAAGAGTTACTAAAATTCTCTTAAAAGTCTAAGAATTCTTAATGAAATTCTTTATTTCCTAATATTTCTGCATATTCAATGACATCATGCAACATTTAGAATGTGAATGATTGTAACATTCCTCAACGAATTTCTGAACTTCTGAATAGAGTAATTCATTGAGAAACATCTTTCAAATCTCTCATTTTCTCTACCGAAAATTTTTTATACACTTTGCACGCACTGGATCTAAAGCGCCGCCAAATTGCCGCATTTTAGCGCCAAGGAAGATCCATCTTGGCGCCAAAATAAATCCTTCAAGCACCTGCATTTTCCACCTTAATATGGCAATATTTTGTGCACATTCATTGCGCGAGAGGTTTTGATGGAAAAATTGACAAAATCTCGTTACGAAAGACAAATATTTGTCACTGAAGTAGAAGAAAAAATTAACATTTTTTATGAACATGAACGTTTTTTTTTCATCACTCACTCTCCTCACGTCCTCAAGAGTCAGATATTGAAAGAAGTGAGTGTGGCCGGTGGGCCAGAAAGGAAGGGGAAGATTGTAGGTGAGAGAGCTTATGGCTTATTCACACATTTCTTCAGAGTGTGAAACGTTTTCTGGAAGAGTATATTAAGAAGAAGAAAAAGAGTCAGGTCTCTCTTTCTATGATACACCCCACCAACTTGAACCAACTGTTTAAACATCCATTTAAATTTCTTTCTGGACAGACACTCATCTTCATTTACAAGTGACTCTGGAGTCAGTTGGAATCGATCGTGTTAGGTGGCTACAGGTCTTCTCAAGGGAGATCTCTCAGAAAAAGTTTTATCACTGAGTGTGAATTGATCAGAAGATCCACTTCTTGGAGTGCCTCTAATTAGTGAATCATGAAGATTTCAGTAACATTTCTCCGAGTGATCGCGAGTGATCGTGGGTGATCTCACGTGATTTTTCGCATGATCTCTGGGATAAGATCGCGAGAATTTTCTGGGGAGGAGTGGGTGTAAAAGAAAAATTGACAAATTGGCAAGATGTCGGCATAGCTGATTAGGTATTTGATATCACCAGCTATGCTGCATCCAGTCAATTTGATCAGTTTGCCGATCAGCACGTCAGACAAATCGAGAATGATCCACCATTTAAGCCAAGAGATATCGATCATGTGGCATTTCAATTAGCACAATTTGTCCTCCAAAACCAACATTTTTTGGGTATATAGCAAACCCGCTCACCCGCTCGATTCCCCCCTCATAATTCCTCCACCACGACAATGGTCAGAGTTGTTGTGAACGGCTGCCATAGGCAACATATATTTCTGTAATAAGTAATGTTAGAGGAGACTTAATAGAATTTAATATTTAAATTTCATCATTTGTTTGCTCAACACATTACACAGCGCGCAAGAGATCGTTGAGAGTCTCTCGCGATCGCGCTCTCTCACTCCTTTTCCACATTAAGCGCCTCTAAGAAGTTTTTCAAGCCATTTAGACATGATCACGATCATCAATGGGAGTGAGTGTCAACTACTGATGAATGTACTCAGGTAAAAAGTACTTCGATCACCTCATTTTCTACCAATTTTCATGCACAAGAGATTCTCTCGATTCCTTCTAAACAGAAATCTTCTCTTTTTTTCACCCACAATTTCTTTTTTTTTTGCCTCTGAGTTTTTTTTTCTTAACACCTCCTCTTCTCAGTTCGGGAAGCCGGCAACGTGATCAAAATGCGTAATTTTTCCCACTTTAACGAAAATAATGGTGGATATTTGGTCACGAATTTTAATTTTTCTCTCCCCATCCCAGAGTATCAACTGTCGTCAACCTTCATAAATGGACTTATTATTTGGAATCCCAGCCTGACCAAAATGAGTCTATTCACCTCCTTTCTGGGCACATCCACCACATTTTTCAGCACATTGGCACGTCAATGGAATACTAAAAGTCCATTGATGCAAAGTGTTAATATAATTGCTTGAATAACTTATTTCGGAGGAAAAAGGAATATTTTGGGTGTTCTGGAGACGTTTTGAGGCGGAAAATAAAGTCAGAAGTTTTAAGAAATTCTGTTCATAAACAGCAACAGTTTCTTAAAAAAAAATCAATTGAAAAATGACGATCTTCGTCACATTTTTTGCTAATTAATGATTTCAATTAATGTCTTTGAAAATAATACTTAGAAAAATGTAATATTCCGTAATATTAAGGTTTCGCGGATATTTGTGCATGATATGATATTTACATAAATATTTTTGAGGTTATCCCCTAGATTTTTCACATATTTTACTAGTTCTTCTCTAGATTTTCTGAAAAATGTTTTTCATTCTCGGTAAATTAAACCTTTTTTATACTAAACATGCACTTCATTGTATTTGATTTAATTGTTTTTAAATCACAAAAGAAATATGCCACATTGAGGAATATTTCATGGGAAAATATATCGCACGTACAGGATTAAAGTGACGTCTATTACATGTAAATCCCTATCTAGATCCGCCACTTTAATCGTGGACGTGCGATATGACAAAAACTCGTAGAACAACACTGCCCCGCTTCCCCTATAACCCTAATCCCTAGAATTAAGGGTTAATTTTAGCTCAATATTGTTATTTATCCAAATTTTATCTATGCGTTATCAAATTAAGTAACTGAACCAATAGGTATCAGTTATTTTACGATTATAGGGAAGAGCGAGGCATCTTGGATCACAAATTTAATGTTTGATTTTGGGACAGTGGAAATCTGTTTGGCTTTTGGGCTTTGGGGAATTGACTTTACAAAACAGGTCTTTTGGATTTGGAAAATAAATCGATTTTCCTCGAAAATGAAAAAATGGTATTTTGAATAGATTTTTTCACTTAAACTGTATCTCAAGTCTTGACTTTTTGTAAGTTCCAGTGAACTAACACCACTAGCACTCACGTATCACAGTCGCTCAGGAAAAAATTTTTGCTCACTCTCAATTGCATTTTTCACAAAGATACAATTGGGAGCGATAGACGTTTTGATTCAGTTTTTTGAGTTTTTGGAAACCTAAAATGACTGCGCCATCTAACATAAATATCTGGAAATGGTGAAACTAATGTAAATCATTCATGATAGAAACTTTCCCGCGTGTAGTTACTCAAATCATCATAGATAAATTTATTTCACTTTTCTCATTAAAGTAAATGCGATTAGCATTAGAAATCAGTAATTTAACATAAAAAAATGCAAAATCAAGGCTAGAATCAAATAAATAGAAGAAAACTGAAATCATCAAGTTACTTTTTCAATCGATTTTTAAAGAATGCTTTTAATATCTAATTAAGAATAAGGACAATTTTTTTTATGAAATAAGCATTTTAGGATTTAGGAAGTAAGCAAATGTGCCCCGTTCTCCTCTATGCGGAATTATTATATATAGTATAGTTGAAAATTATTGCTCATATTGATAGATAAAAGCGATAATAGCGGTAAAAATGCGATAAGGACGACTTTTGTGATTGTTACAAGAACTCGACGTCTTCTGATGAATTGTATTATAGATCTTTTCAAAAATATATAAAGAATTAATTGGGTGTGAAACTATTTTTGTCATTAGAATCTCAATCTCAGTTGTTTTCCTGGATGTTTTGCAAAATATGAGAGAATTTTTTATAAGACAAACTTTAACAGAATCTGCTAATTATTCAGTAAACTTTATGAATTTAAAGTGACTTTTAAGTCTTTCTCTGGAGAAACTGTTTTTTTTTAACGTAAATAATGACAACTTTTACCAGAAGCTCTCATTTTTACGATTAGGAAAAGGGGTAGCAGCTCCAGTTGTCGACGTAGGTATACCAGCTCTGAAAGCTCAAAATAAATACCAATATTCAACTTACCCATAGGTGTCCGACAGCCCTGCAATCCCCTAAAATATTTTGCAGTTTTATAAAACTGCGATAACATTGAAAATCAATAACTCAATTGCCATGATAATTTTCATTTGCTTCTCTCTTAAAGCCTCTCTCTCTCGACTTTGATCTTGAAATTAACCTTCCTTATCACCCAATCGAGTCCAAAAGGGGAAAATACGGAAAATACCAAAGATTTCTACTGATTTTGCCTCACTTAAAATTTATTTTCAACAACTCTTTAATCACTTTTGATACATATTTATCAATTTTCTTTGTCTCTTGTTTTCATTCTAATAATTATTTATTTATTTTTTTATATTACTTTGTAGTACCATTTTGTTTAAAAGCTAACCTACAGGAATTACCTACGCATGATCACCTTTGAGGAATAAAATGCAATTTGATTTGAAATAGTGTGATTATAAACCTTACCTTTGGGAGCGCAAAGAGCCAAGAGTGACCGAAAAGGGATGAGATTTGGAAAACTAGAATTTGTATGATCTGAGAGCACTTGTCCAGAAAGTGGCGGTTGTCCAGCTCGGAAAGCGACTCATAAAGTCCGTTAATAGTGGCGTTGACTTGTTCTTACCATGAATCAAGTGACCACTCACTGTAATGTCTAACACTACGTCTTTGTCTATGTTGAACTTTGGAGGAACCTTAAAGTCAAAGAAAAACCAAAAAATCATTCAAAAGATTCCTAAAAAAATCCAAATTTGAAGAGTGTTTCATTTTTACCTTAAAATCTAGATGGAAATTCCAAACTTTGGGCTCAAGACTACTGTATGAGTAGTAGACAAAGTACATATTCCTCCCGAGATACTGATGGGCAGACGTGAGTGGCTTCTCCGGATCCAGACTCCACGCCACCAGATCGAATCCCGGCATTCCGGCGAACATCAGATTCATGTGATCCGGTCCGTTGCAGGTGAAATTGAGTCGGACAGTGTCTGGCGATAGGAGTGTCTTCCCCTCGAGGCGTAAATCAGTCTCAATGGCCACCTCAAAGGGTGGTGCTTCGATGTAGTGCGTCTTGAAGATGAAATTCATCACAGGCAACGGATACGGCATTGCACAGTAGATGCCACGTGAGCAATCCACCAATTTGGCCCTCTTCATCTCACTCACGGCCATCTCAACACTCTCAGGCGTATTGATATCCATATCAATGATCCAAAAGCCAGAATCATGAGCAGTGAGTTGTCTCCGTTCATCAAAGAACTTCCTGTCCACATTCTAGATTTGTCAAGAGATTGCAAAAATAAAAAGTTTTATTTTCAAGAATAATCTCAATGCATTGGGTTTTGATAATGTAAAAATGGGTGATCAAAAATTGATTTTTTCGACTGTCTCTGCCGGTAAATTACAAGATGGCGCTATAGTCGGCTTCCCTCCAACCCCCCATCCGCCATTTTGAATAGTGTTGAAATATTCTTTTCGCGATATCTCCGAAGAAATGATATTATATTTTCTTGAAATTTTAATATGTTGTAGCCTATGTCGAGACCTTTAAAAAAAGGTATGACATCTCTATAAACGCCAAGCTTATGCCTCGCATACACTTAGCGGCTAAAATGGGGCTTCTACTGTAGTCTGTTCAGATCGCACTTAGCCTAACCATCAGAACAACTCTCTAAGCAAATTCCTTTGCCAAACGCAGGTCTATCGAAACCCTGAGCCTCGTTTTATCCGCTAAAAGCGCGCATACACTTGGGGTTTAGCCTAGAAGACTTAGTGGCTAAAACGAGACCCAGGGCTTCGATAGACCTGTTTTTGGCAAAGGAATTTCCTTAGAAAGTAGTTTTGGTGCGTAGGCTAAGCGCGATCTGAACAGACTACAGTAAAAGCCCCGTTTTATCCGCTAAGTTTTCTAGGCTAAGCCGCAAGTGTATGCGGGGCAGATAGACCGGCTTATAACTTTCGTTCTGATGGACCGATTTTGAGCATGAAATGTAAGCCTTGAAAATTTTCAGAAAAACTTTTAGAGATATTCAAAACTTTCATGGAATTTAAGAAATAGTCATGAAATTTTGGATATTTTTGAGAAAAGTACAGTTAGGAATGAAATTTGCAGCGAACAACCATGGAAAATATCAGATATAATTGCAGGAATTTCTTGAAAATTTATTGAAAATGATAGTAAAAAAATCGAAAAGGATTGACTAATCCCAGGATCGACTTTAGGGGGGTCCCCCGAAGACCCGAAGTCTCTATTTGCAACCGTTTGGCCTCCAGATCAATAACAGACGGATACGCGGTGAAGCGAAGAAACATATTCGGATTGTATAACACAATCCGGTAAAATCTTGTCTTACGGAACGTACCTATCTTGTATGGAACAGTTTAAAAGTATAGATCCAAATTTTGAATTTATGAGTTTCAAAGAATTGCAATTTCGCAGTTTTTCGGGACTCAAAGCGCTCATTCACATGGTATCAAAACGCGGAAAAAACGCCGTTTTTGCAAGTAAATTGTTATTAGTTCATGATTTTCATAAAAAAAATCATAAAAATCGATTTGTTATATTGAGAATCATTACTTTAGAACATCTTTCTAAAAACTTTCATATCATTTTTAAAAAATTTACAAGTTATTGAAAGCTTAAAGTGGCCAAAAGGGGTTACTTGACCCTACATCTGTTATTCAAGCAGTTAATAATAAATTTTTCCCCATAAATTCTCTTAAAATTCGTAAAGACAAGATCTCATATTCACACAAAATTCATCACTTACCGATATGTAGAAACGCTGTGGCGCCAGTGAAGTCACATCTCCGGAATATGGGAATCCAAGATCAGTGAGAAGGAGAACGGCTAGTGCCAGGAATGTAAAACTGGCAGGAATTCGTTGGAGGATGTGTGGAAATTGTGCCACAAGTACTAATTGACAAACAAAACTGCAAAAGACGAAAATGCGAAAAAAAAATATAAAAATTTCCTTCCCTCCATTCATTTTGCAAAAGAAATTAGAGCCTTTCTGTTTCTCTCACCTGAACAGCATTCCAAACATTGCACAAATCATCGTGGCGATTATTATCTCAGAATTGAAGGCACTTCCAGTACGTCCCATTGTCGGTACGAACATCCCAATGGCGCCCAAGTCCAGATAGAAGGACTGCACAAAGGGAATGCCCAAGAGGAGGACATAGAGAAGGAGCCATTTGATGCTCTTCTTGCGAGCATCTGGAAACACGCGATTCGATATGAGGCTCTGTAACGACGAGAAACCCACCCACAGCAGAGCAATGAAGCCCGATCGGATGCCCAGGGTGTACGTTGTGAGCAACAGGAAGGTCCACAGGATCTGAATGGCGTCATAGTACACTTGAAACAGTGTCCAAATGTTGGGAATGGTCTTCTTCAGTTGTCGAACCTGGACAAAAATAATTTTTTTTAGATTTTCATATTATAGTCAGAAAAAAGTAGTTTGTGAAAATTTGTAAAAATTTATAAAAGAAGATCATTTCGGGAGATAAATTTGACTATAACAAAAGATTGGTAAAAGTTTGTTGTTTGTTTGTAATAAATTGTAAAATTTACAAACATTTAACAAAAATTTAGAAATTTTGAACAAGTTTGTTTTTTTCAATTTAACAAACTTCTTACAAAAAGTTTGGCATTTTCAATTTCAAATATATTTTACAAATTTTTACTAACCTATTTGTTTGTACAAATTTATAAAATTTACAAACATTGAACAAAAATTCACAAATTCGAACAAGTTTTTCAACAAGGTTAGTAAAGTTTGAAAAAGTTTTTAAAATTCGTAAAATTGAAGTCAACAAACATTTTATATAAAGTTTGTTAGAAGATTTGTAAATAAGTGTTCCAACAATGTTTGTTAAAAGTTTGTTATAAATTTTCTGTAAAAAAGTTGTGAATTTAGAAATGACAAAATTTTTACAAAAAATGAGCAAATTTGACAAATCTTTTCTAATTTTCCATAGGAATTATCTTTTTTTTACAAACTTTTACCAAACATTTTTCTTTCAGACTAGATTAGGCATAAAAACTCACCCCAAAGTGATGCACCACCGCCATGGAGACACTGAGAGTTGGAAGCACATAGAGGAAGTAGATCCAGATCGGACGAGCATACCAGGACATCGTCCGGCCCAGAACAGTCAATGACAGCGCAATCACCAGACAACACGCCAACGACAGAATCCAGCCTAGAATCTGAATTCCAATGGCTTTCATCATGGCTGAGTAGTAGACAGTGTTATCCGTTCCCAGACGCTTCGCCGCCTTCATGTTTCTGTACACAGCGAAGGCGGACAAACAGGCGGCCAGGACACTAATCAGCGCCGTCAGATTCACCTGCCATCGCACCATAAAAGCGCCCAGCATATCAAAAAAGATGAGATCATTGGTACCACTGTCCATCATCTTGCTCTGATCCTTGATATCATTGAGCCCCTTCAGCAGAGCCAGAATATTTTCTCCCGTCCTCTGGAGAGATCCCAGCGGTATTTGATCGACAGAATCGTACTTTGTATGATAAACATATCCATTACTGCTCCACGCAAAGTCCACCCCTGATATATGTCCAAAGTCCCTGAAGACACGAAAATCCGTATCACCGGGAATTATGCCGGACTGGAAGATCTCTTGAGCCAGGGTGGAAGCATATGGATATGGCACGACCTGCGAGTAAACTTCGAGGAGCCAGGGATTATTGGGTCCCACCTGAAACAACAATTCACGCCCACCCGCCCCACAAGCCTCCAAATTAATGAACGCCTTCACATCCTTCGCCCACTTGTGTTGCGTTATAAACCCATGTGAGGCCTGCATGATGTTCTCTTCGGCTCCATTGAAGAGAAACAGCAAATTGTAGTTGAGTTTCAGCTTCATCTTCAGCACAACTCGCATTATCTCCAGCAGAACTGAACACGCTGCACCATCATCCGAGGCGCCTGAAACACAGAAAAATTATCATCTCAGGAAAGAGTGTTTTTTTTTTGCCCATTTGGTGGGAAAGTTTATGGAATTGTGGAGACATGCAAAAAATCACACCAACATGCTATTTGAGTACCTTTTTACTCCCCCCCTCCTCCCCCTCGCTCGTTAAATGTAACAGCAAAATGGGGCAAAAAGAAAACAATCAATGCACGAGTGAGAGACTGGCGAGTACATGAGAAAAAATTATACACTCCCATTTAATTCGATTAAGCCATTTGTGAAATACCAAAACAGTGTTTTTTGGAGAGAAAAAAAAATCTTTTTTATCTTTAAAATCATTCCATAAACACTTGTGGAGATAAATTGTGAAAAAGAGTGATAAAATGTTATTTGTACTTTAAAACACATTTAGGGTTCTCTTGAAAAACATTTTAGAAGTTATAAATTTTTCGGAAGAGTGATTTTATTTCCAGCGCGTAAGTAAAGCTAACAAAGGTAAAATTATTTTAGACGTTTGAAACTTCAATACCTATTGATAGAGGGTAAATCTTTGAGATCTTAATATGATAATAAGTATTATGTTTAACACTTCAATGATCACGAAGAGATTCTGGACTCCCAGATGCAATGTGTTTCGGTTTTGTTCTACTTGACAACGAATATCAATTTTGACATTCGATACAGCATTAAAAATCAATAAAATTGAATTATCGGCTTCTCGACAACGTAAAGGCAATATTGCAATCGCAATAGCCGCAATAACCGCAATAGCCCCGTTTATCCGTCTGTTCTAGAGGCCAAACGGTTGCAGATAGAGACCCCGATCTTCGGAGAACCCCCCCCCCCTAAAGTCGACCATGGGATTATGACAGGTCCTTCATTTTTTCGAAAACCCCCCTATCCCCTATAAAAACGTGTTTTTTGTATATCTTGCGACCAATCCAAAGATTTTCTTTTATTTCCAAATA
>CAKKOB020001754.1:3651-18435 GCA_918844115.2 Phlebotomus perniciosus
TTTGTAACACCCTTCTGGTGAATTAGTGATCAAATCCCGGGTTGTGTCCGGCATTTCTCAAAATTAACATTGTATTATAAATATATTAGTTATGTACCATACACTATATGGCTTAAGGCCCCTGTGTAATTCTTTTCGAAATATATATTGTATTATAAAGCAATTCATATGACAACTCTTTTCATAATTATGACTAAGTGGAATATATAATACATATATTACATTTATATATTTAGATTTAGATAGGTATAGCAGCACTTCGCGCCTCGCGCTCCATGATTCACTTATGCTGTGAATTGGGTTTAGTAAAAGTAAATATTTTAAAGCTTTTAATATAGAATGTATTAGGGACGAGTTTATTTCCAAGTTTATTTCCGTCGGGGATTGCTGGTTTATAGATCATTCGTCCAAGCTATAATATACACACTGTACTATACTTACTATACTGAATTCATATATATAATACAATGAAACATAGAAGTGGCAACTGGGATCATATTAGTATGTAGTTCGGTAATTGATTCAATTCTAACGAAACCCATTGATTAATCTTTTAATCTTACGCAGAGACGGGAAACGCATTTCTCAGTAAACAGCACTTTGTGGGTTGTGGCCTGGGAGATAATGTATCGCGTTTTACAAAGAAAAACTCATTGTATTTAATATACAGCAACATGATAAGTGAAGTGATAATATGAAATAAACAACTGAATACTTCGCTTTAGCTACGACTACGACAGTTGAATTTCTAAGGCCAAAAGAAGCAGCGAAATAATTTTAACTGAACTAAGTATATTAAAATTTTATTGCAAAAATTAATAAATGAGAAGACAGTGAATTTTTCACAAATTTGTAATAAATTGTGTCGAAAGCCATACGCAATGATGGAGTTAACACATTTAACACGGGACTATGAAGAGAGGTTGAAGCTGACAGACAACTCTGAATTGGTCTATCAAAAGGAATTGATGCTATATTGCTGCCTTATGATGCAAAGGATGGGATGTGAAAGCTTCAGTGCAACACACGAAGTGAAAAGAAAATTTGACAATGTTATCTGTAAATTTAATTATGAAGGAACCAACTATTGCACTTTTTGCGTTACTTCACGGACAAGCAACAAGGCAAGGACTTACACCCGAAGCCAGTCAACATCGAACGAGTGGAAACCGTTAATTGTGAAATACTTTAAAGAAATCTTAAAAACAAATGCGCAATTTCCTAAGCCTAGTTATCAGAAATTTTTCCTTCTTATTAACACAGAGCTTAATAATGACAGTGATTTTACAGTCTCTGAGAATGATGATGTATTTACACATTTTTTCAAGAGTTTCGGAGAAAGAAGAGCGAAGGTGAAAAAGTGTAAATTTGAATACATTCAAAAAATTTTATATTCCCTTTCTTCCAAAGGATATAAAATTGAACAAACAAATGCTAAGGATCTCGAGGAAAATTTTAGAATCATTACAGAAACACCGAAAATAAGTGATTTAACAATACTTAACAATGAATTTTTGGAAAGAATTTTTCCTGATACTAAGAATATTGTAAAATATTTACGAGGAAAGTTTAATAACTTTTTTCTTTCCCATAAAAGTAAAACTCAAGAATCACTCGATAATCAAATTTTCGAACACATTCTAATGAATTCGTTTTTGGACACAGAAATACCAATGCTGCAGAAAAAAATATTTGAAAACTTCCCCTTTGCAATTGAATTTTCGAATGGGGCTTTAACGAGAATGTCTAAGAAGTTGCCAAAAACAAGTGCTACTCTATATTGTGAAGACAATGCGAGAATATATGCTTTGAAAGTTTTCAATTCACTGAAACTTAAAGATAAAAACGTAGCTTTAATAACTTTTTCGGACCTAAAAAAATCACATTTGGAAGCCTTAAATTATTACGATAGAAAACTTGTAATTTTCGTAGATAAAAGCACAATTTTACGTGAAGATATCAAGATAAATGAAAATATAACATTTGTAAGAAAGTTGACAGGGAAGGAAAATTTGGCAACGCCTTTATTTGAATTAAGCACAATTACTTGCGATGACTTTACTCAAATGACAATCGAGCAAATATTAAACACAAAAATTTATATTCAAAGTTCAAATATTTATATCCGAGATATACCAGAATTTGAGCTGAAAAATACGTTTTTGTTAAATCTTTATCTAAAGACTTTGAGTAAAATGCCTATAAAGCTTGGCAAACAATTGCCTGCAACGAAAATTCCAAGCTTTTACATTGAAAGAAGATTTTTCTGGAAAGAATACGGTGCGTCACTCAAAGAGAAGGAACTCTTTGCCGACTTTCAGTTGAGCATTATTAAAGGTGATTCGGGAATTGGAAAATCTACAACATTGCTAAAAATGGCAAATGATTTTAAGTCAACGAATCCATATTATTGGATTGAATATTTTGAGCTCGGTCAGCTTTCGGAGAATCTTAATGTTGGACTCCATTCCATCTCTGATGAACTCAGTTCAGATGATGCGAAAGATTTTCTTTTAGATCATCTTATATCATATGGATCGAATAAATCTCTCGATAGAGAATTATTGAAATACTATCTTAGTATTGATAAAGAAAAAGTTCCCATTCTATTAATTTTTGATGCATTAGAAAAACCAAATTCCACAGTTACGAATTTAATTGAAAAATTGCTGCTCCTCAAAATTAATATTTGCATTGGGGTGCCTTTACATTGTAATTTCATAAAACAAAGAATTCCTGTCTCACACTGTGAGGTCGTAATGCAAGCATTCGATGATCAGCAACAAGAACTCTTTTTGAAAACTTTCTTTGAGGAACATGAAAAATCATCAGAAAATTTACTACCCTCTCCTGCAAAGAAAAGCAAAAAGATTAAGATTGAAAAGAACTCAACTGAATTATTAAAAGATTTCAAAGATGTATTTGAAAATTTGAAAATTATCGATGAAAAATTTCTTAAAACGCCATTTCTACTACAAATAATGGCAGAAATATTTCTGGAAGAGTGTCTAACTTCTAATAATGTCGGTCAACATTTTCATAACATTGATCCCTTGATTTTGTACAAGAAAACTATTGAAACTACATTCAACATTATTCAACTAGAAAAAGATATTGATTCTGGTTTTCAATCAGACAGAGTTAGAAAATCATATACGCAAGTTTCGACAAATAAAATGTTGTTTTCTTGTCCAGAAAACATTGATGAATACAAAACTGCGGAAATAAGCTATAAAACCCGCGCAAACAGTGCAAATACAGATTTAATGAAAGTTCATCAGCATTATTCCGAATATTTTACTGCTGGAACAATGCTATTTGATCTTGAGAACAGAAATGAAGATGCAACAATTAAGCGTCTAAATGAAATGAAAGCTGACTCAAAAACTATCAGGTTTGTCTACAAAATGTTGATTGCAAAAATCCAACAGGATAACCTAAAAGTCTTTTCGAAACATACTTTAAACAAAAATTGTGATTTCCTTCACTTTTTAAATGGTTTTTTTGAATACATCTTGAATATTGACTTTTCAAACCTTCGAGTATTTTAAATAATTTAAGAAAAATAAAAATTGAAGATTTCAGCACATCATCAACACCTAATGACAAAAAAGTTCTTTCTGATTGTGTTGATAAGTGGCATAAAATATTCTGGAGCAAGATAATACTGAGTGACGATATTAGATTTGTCAAAGATTTTCACAAAAATCTATTAAAATATGGAATACTAGAACATGACTTTTTGCAAGATATTTTTACACATTTAAAACTCGTCGGCAAAGAAAAATTTCTTAAAGACAATATATTTTTCTGGTACATTGAGATGAAATACAAAATATCAAATGATCTATTTGAAGATCTCAAAAATCAACGGGATCCAAGACAAAATCAAATCTTCAAAAATATAAAATTTTATGTTCAATATATCTTACATTTATACCAATTTGCAAGAAAGAAAGAAATTCATGATACTTTTCTTTCAGAGTTCTGTTGCAAAGTATTGGATAAAGGTAATAGAGATGAAATATATAATTTCATATCAAGTTTTGAGGATTATGAAATTGGTCGGGAAATTCTTTTTGACAGATTCGTTGATATTCTTCAAGAACAAGGCTATGACTTTATGGTTTCAGAAAACCAATCAATGATGTATCGCTTTTGGAATTTTAAGCAAAAAGAGTTATTCAGAGAATTTTTGAATATATTTTCAAAGGAAGATATCAAAAAGTTTACACAAAAGCCGAATTTTAGAGGCAAGTCATTATTAGAGTACTATCACTCTGATTGTAATTATATTACTTTTGATTTTTACATATTGTATGTTTATGACATTTTTGGCGAGAAAGAAGTGTTGAAATACTTTTCTAAGTATAAGAAAAATGAAAATATTGTTCAATCATTCAAGAAAGACTTTACGATTTGTTGCTATCTAGCAAAAACCAGAGAAGATAATCCTGAAATTAAAGTATTTTTGGATAATGTGATTAATCTGTTTTGCAAGAGGGCATTTGAGTTAGAAGAGGCCCAAAAGTTCAGAATTAATTTTCTTGAATATATTGAGGAAATGAGGATTGATGGAAGCTCAGAGTTTGTATATAATCAAGTTTCGAAAAGGATGGAAAATAAAAAAAAGTTATTAGAAAATGATTAAAAAAGATATGAAAATTTATACTGATGGATTTTTTGTTATAAATAATTTTATATCAATATGGAGAAAATAAAAAAAATAAAAAACACTATATTTTGAATGGGGCATTTCTTTCTAGGAGGTATATTATTATTACAATTTAGCTAATAATCCTTTAGCACAAAGCTTGATGGTGAAAAAGGCAAAAATGTTCAAATGTAAGAGAATATGATATGGATGATTGATTGTTCCATGGAAAGTACGAATAGAGTGAATGGTGAGAGGAGTTTTAATACAGATGTACCTCTATGAGGCTTTGCCCTCTAAGCTCTTAAGCCTGAGTCATCTATACCCATACCAAATTTTATCCCGATCGGTTCAATGGTTTAACCTTTATGTGCCCACATTGGTATGGGTATTCTCGGACTCCGGAGACACGTCTGTCGGAGATTTTGTAGTTTGGCTAATTCACTTTTGCACACTGTACTTTTTACTTCAAATAGAATTGCCGCTAAATTCTGTGTGATTGTTAATTTTAAATTAGTAAATTGTTATTTAGATAGATTATTTTTTTCTCATTACCTCTATTGCTTAAATTTCAGGAACAAGCCCTGATGTCAAATCTAACGCTTAATCAGGGCCTGAAATCTTGAAACATCGATCAATCGAAATCAGAAAAATCGGTGTCTGTTCAAGTGTCTGATACAAGGAAGTTATCAGCCAAAATAGCTCTGTATAGGACTACGACCAGGGTAGGAGGGTTTTCGTGGGATGAGGGGGAATAAAAAAATGAAATATTTATCCGTATTACCGCCCTTGATTTCTGTTTCGATCAATGAATCAGGCCCAGTTTTCCACGTTAAATATCATGCTTATCAATTTTGTAATGCGAGAGAAGGTTCTTAAGAAAACAGGATATGGGAACAAGTAAAATTGTGAGTTTTAAGAATAGCAGAAATGGGGATGTGATAAAATTCTTGGAATTAAATTAATTTAAAATTATATTTTTTATTATTACATTGTAATCATGACTTCAGAGAACATCTCCACAATCCACAGTATTAATAAATATCATCAGCATATTATATGCTTATCGTCAATTCCGTTCACATGAGAGTTATTGATAAACATGCTTCTTGGAAGACTTATCGTTTTAAAATTGAATATTTTTTCTTTTGACACCACTTATGTGATAAGATGTCAACATTTAAAAAAAAAAATGGCACTCAGTAAGTAACCTTCTACTCACTAAGTCGTGTAAAAGTATTTCAGTTATAGTGCTAAGCTACATATTATTTGTTTAATTGTAGAATTTCAAAAACACTTCAATATTCTTGCGTTACTATTTATTTCGAAAATGGATTTTTCGAAAATGGATTTCTATTCTAACGATATTTATAAATCCAAAGATACAGGAGACAAAGGCTTCCACTTCCAGAAAGAACTGCTACTTCATTTCTGTTTAGTGCTGCAATCATTGGACTGCAAATTTTCTTTTGGCTATGAAGTGTCTCAATTCTCATGTTTCGATGATGTTGTGTGTAAATTCAATTTTGCTGGCAAAGACCGTTTAATTCTGCTTCAATCCAAATTAGTAGATAATAGAGAGAAAAAGATCAACCGAGGAAATCTTCTACAAGAAGATATAGGAAATGAAAATGACAATAACATGACAAAAAATTTTAATTTAAAGAAGTTATTTAATGGAATGGCAAAAATTAAAAACATTGACAAAATTGAAGATACAAAGTTAATCCTTTTGACTACGCTAAATATAGAAACAGGAATATGTAAGAAAATCTCGAGAAACAGTAATAATCATATTGAAAAATTCTTTAGGGATATTATAGAAAGAGGAGCACATGTTCAAGAATTCAATTCAAGCTACAAAGAAGAATTTGAAAATATTATAAAAACAATAAACAGTGAACATAACAGCCAAAACTATCAAAATAATTTTAATGACATGTTGCGTGAAAATGGCTACACTAGTCGAGGATGTTTTATTGATTTTGTTGAAAAAAATTTTCTAATTGTGACTAACTCACCAAATCTGGGTGATCTAAAATCAATCAACAAAGAGTTGTTATCGAAAGAGTATCCAACAAAAAATGATGAATCATTTGCAATGTTTGTTCGTGAAAAAATTAATTATTTTCTCTCATTTAACCGAACAAAAGGAACTCGGCAGACCCTTCGAAGCGATGATTTTGAACGAATTATAATGACCTCTATTTTGGACACTGATCTTCCAGTTTTAGAAAATTCTTTCTTAAATAGATTTCCATTCGAAATACAATTTGAAGAAGAGGCTTTAAAAAAATGTCTTAAAAAACTTCCAAAGAAAATCCTCATACATAATGAAGAAAATATGAAGCTGAGTGCCTTAAAAATTTTTCAATCACTGAAACTTGAAAAACGAAATGTTTTTATAGTACCTTCTTCAAAACTTAATGAAGATCATAAGAAAGCTCTAGAGTTTAATAATAAAATAATCATTATATATGAGGATGAAGACAATTGTAACAAAATTCCTGAAACTAAAAATACTTATTTTTGTTTAAAGCACAGAGCAAGTATATCCTGGAATTCATCATTTTTGAAAATAAATTCATTTTATTCAGAAGAGCTTTCATCAAAGACCAAAAGCAAATTTTTAAATAGGCAAATATCATTTCAAAATTGCCAAATATCTTTGCTTCAAATCGAAAAAGAAATACCCCAAATTTCCAATGAGCTTATGGGAAAATTTTTCCTTATGCAATCTAATGGTGAAAGAATACAAATTGGGATGGAATTGCCAATACATAAAATTCCATATCCATACATAAATAGGAAGTTTGTCTCAAAAGACAATATGAATACCATCAGTGAAGATGAACTTTTCACAAAATATAATATTTGCCTTATAAATGGAGGTCCGTTAATGGGTAAAACAGGCACTTTGCAACAAATGGCAGTAAAATTTAAAAATAAGAACCCATATTATTGGGTTGACTTTATTGAAGTCAGATCCCTTTCAAAAGATTTGACTGAAGAACTTAACTCCGTTTCCCACACGGACAAAGAAAAGAAGACAATCTTGGGAAAGATCTTAACTTTTGGTGAAAGTCCATTGTTGGATAGCAAAGTTATTGAAACATATTTGAACTTCAGTGATCCTAAAATTTTAATAATTTTAGATGGTTTTGATGTGAGAGTACCACAGTATGAAACAATAATAAAAAATCTATTGAGAGTTTTGTCCTCATTGAAAATTAAACTTTTCATCTCAGGACGTTTACAAAGCAGTCATTTTGCTGAAAGCTTAAGTACTGATTTTGCTCATATTGTAGCGTTCGACGAAGATCAACAAGAAGAATTTCTAATAGAATATTTTCAAAAACCCTTTGTCACCAGTAGTAACTTAAATTCACATTCTATTACCAATATTTTGAATAACTTTAAAGAAAATTTTTTAAATGATCAAAACTGGTACGATAAAATATTTTTTAAATCGCCATTTTTACTAAAATCTATTGTACAAATATTTTTAAATAATTACAATAGTGTTTCTCCAAATGGTGATCCATATAACCCGTTGACAGTATACGAAAGGATTTTTCAACTATTCATCCAAAATTACTTTAAAACTGAAGGTATTGATACAAATAATTTATTCACAACTGAGGATAAAGAAGAAAAAATTCGGCGAATTAAAAATCGTCACATTTCTCTATCTACAGTGAATCATTTCCAGTTCAATTTAAGAGATATTTTTACAGATCAACAAAAAAGAAAAATTTTATCAATTGGTCTAATCAAAGGTTTTGATGTCGGAGATTCTTGTTTCATCTATAATTATTTTGAAGATTATTTTTTTGCACTCTTTTTAATAAATGAAAGACATAATCAAAATGTAAAAGAATTTGTAGATAATATGACGACTGATACATTACTCAAAAGATTTATATTCCTTATGAATGGAGAATAGTTTAAGAAATTTTAGAAATTTCAAGAGATCGATTTAAATTGTTTCTTTTTTTATTTTTGATAAATATTTTAGAAATATTTGAGTTTGTGATTTTCAATTGAATCATTTGAACGATAATTTATTTAATATTTTACATCTTTATAAGTTGTATATCTATTTCAAAATGAATCAAAATAATATTATACAATCATCCTATAAAACAGACAAAAAACATGACAATTTGCTCAACTTTAGCGCAAAGGTAACTTTAACAATTAACTTAGCAAAGAGATTTCAGACATATTTTATCATTTTTATTGTAAAATTTTGGAAAAATTCTAGTTTTTGAAATTTTAGAAACTATTTTTTTTAATTTTAGAAACTATACCTATCTAATTTTTAGCAGTCTTAATAAGTCCAAGTTAAAACTACAGGTATACTAGGATTTCATCTTAAACCTGTTTAATTTATTATTTCTATTCTTTCTTTTGTAGCCTCTTAATGCGAGATCAAATGACTATAAGGACTTCTCGCTAATTTCAACGCGTTATTCCGCTAGCATCTCTTTAGATGTTTCTCAATAAAGTGGATCACTACTGTATTCAACAGATCAAAGATACTGAATGTGAGAAACGTTACTCTAATTTCATTCAAAAATCCAATTTCTTTTCGAAATTCCACTACAGAAGGAGCCTCCCTAATCGATGGATTATAAACTCTCAACGAGCAGACGGAGGACGACAAAAAATGGACTCTGAGGCGGAGAGCCAGGAAACCACAATACGATAAATAAACGTTGACGCAAGCAACTCCCAGGCGCAGTTTTGTCGTGTGGATGTTTTTTCTTCCAAAGTGAACCCGAAGGACGTCCCAGAGTCTTGTTACATGCACAAGGCATTTCCTTAAGTGCACACGGAAATGATACACATGTATACATGTCTGGACTGAATGAAAAACTGCCTTCGTCTTACCACCTGTAACTCACCCTGCGGTGCATTTTTGCAATTTTCAAAGACGAGTTTTTATATCCAGGCCTTAACAGAAAGTGAGTAAATCCGAATTGCCATTAAAATTAAGCTTTTATTGATTTTTTTTTACCTTCTGCAATGCAATTAAAATGTAATTTAGGGGGAATTTGGAGTGTTGATGACATTCATGGATTTTTTGTTGCACAACACTATTCCCAAAATTGCAATTAATTGTAAATTTCTGCATGAGTTGCAAATGGGACAAAATCATCGTGAAAATTATTCCCGGTGGTTAATTAAAAATTAATTCGTGCAAATAGTCAATTATAGATTAATATTTAGCTGCAGATTATGCGGATAAATCACAAAATTTATTCCATTGTGCAAAAATATTTGTGACACCCAATGTTTCGAGCGGTGTGGGTGGGGTAAATGCGGACGGTAAATGTTTGTTTTTCACTTGAGAGCATTTAGTATTCACAGGGACGCACTCGAGCAAATTGACCTGGAATGTCATATGCAGGGTGTGGGTGGTGGGTGGTGGGTGAGTTTTTTTTCCCACACAAGAGAGTCGGAAAATTGGGTCAGAATGTCAATTGATCGATTGATATTGGAGGCTGAGGCATTCTCCTCTCGCATTACACTCATCAGACACATCATGTGGGGAGTTTGGACAATGAGAGGAAAACTTTTTCCTCTCGTTGGTCATCATCAACTTTCTCCGTGGTCCATTGCGTTGGAGGGAGAGGGTGAGATCACTTTGACAAGTAGGTAATTGACTTGGTGAAATGTGATGTCACACGCCGAAGTAAAAGTGCCAACATGCCAAAATCTTCACCCCGCAAACGGTGGATGGGCAGAAAGGAAAACTCCTGAAAGCTTCAATTTGCTGAAATATTCATTTCTTTCTTCTGTCCCATCCTCCAAGTCACTTTTTCACCGTGTTGGGATATTGAATTTATTATATTTGCCGGAGGAGAGATATATAATAAACTTTTTACTATATTTTTTCCATCTTCTCCCTTTCTTAAGATTTGCCCTCAGTTTTTTGTCACACTTATATATTTTTCTGTAAAGTGGTTTTCTCTGTTTACCACTTTGATCATTTTACGGTAAGTATTATGGGCAAATTTCTAGATGGAATATTTTCATACATCATAGTATCTTAGCTTAAAAATTGAGCAACGCATAAGATACCTGGCACAATGAAGCCTGAATAAGTTTCGGAAAACAAGAAAGAAATAAATTTGGCTAAATTTTTTTAAAAATTCAATGAAGTGGAATTTAGAGTTTAAGGAAGAGTATAAGATCTTATCAGAATGAGTAACCTCATTTGATCCATTTTTCTTCGAATTGAAATTAATCTTCTTTTGCTGCCTTAAGACTGTTTTTACCAAATGCCGAAAATTTGGACTCAAAACAATTCAATAAATTTTGATAACAGAATCTTCATCACGCGATTTCCATTTATAACCTTCTTTTTACAATGAGTTAATCTTTATAATCCTTTACGATAACTAATTTCCAAAGAAATTCGTTATCTTTCAGCATCCCTTTGATAAGTCTGTTCAATTTTTATTAACTTCTTGGAACCCTAAACAACGATTATCAATGAAACCCCTATCTTTGGCATCAGCGTAATTAAAACTCATAAAAATTTCATTAGAAATCCTTTTTCCTGGGTTAAACTACTAAAGCGCTATAGCATAAAATGCAAGACTAAAAATTTCCATGTGTAGAACTCCAATTGAAAATTAGTGGTCATCACACTCAACTTAATACAGAAACCAGAATGCTTTTCAGTGGACAAAACTTTTGCACATTGGAAATTTATAATTGGTTTATCGGGTGGGAAGTTTTCAATTCACCACTCTGAGCACCTGCTTTTTGTTTCGTCTGAACTTTTCTAACAAACCCCCAAGTCCGGACTGATTGTCTCTGAAGTGCCTCCATATACCAGAGTCGCACTTTCAACTCAACAAACAATCATGACTATTGGAATCTCGTTAGCACCTTCTCTATTGAAATTTACTGTAGCGGAAAAATCAATTAAATTCACCATCACTAAATCATATAAATAATTTTGGTTAATTTTCTGTCACGCGCTCTATCATCATTATCGCCATCATGGATGCTCATTGCATTTAGGCCGCTATATAGGTGCTTGATCGGATTATCAGTTATACATAGAATAATCTAAAAACAAATTAATTCCTATTATAGGGGTTTGGGTTAGATGAAAATTGAAAATGCTTGCACAATATGCATTTCAGTTGCTATGAGTGTTACGCGGAAACTGCTACTTGAAATTGTATTGATTTCACGCTTTTAAGTTGTTTATATTTGAAAAGTAAATTGATCGAGATAACAAATTGATGAAACTATTTCAAAATAAAATCAAAACACTTATCATTAAATGTCCACGAAATTGTTAAACAACAAATAAATAAAAAATCTAATTTAGAAAGTTCACGTCTAAAAACTAATTTAGAAAGATCTGATATTGGGAAAATTCTCTTAGAAATTCGAATTTAAACTGGATTCCTAACAGTTATCAATCGTCATAATTTTTTTTGATAAACTATTATATCATCTTTAGAAGCTTTTCATAAACAAACTTTAAGCTTGATTTGCTATAACATCTCCCAAAGTCTGCAGCTTCTAACCCCTCGCTCTAAACCAGACAGTCTTTATTCTGTTTTCTAGATAGTAAAATAGCCCTAAAATACTAAAATCTTCCTCAATACAACACCAAAATGATTTTGTTTGTTCTCTGTCATTCTTTAGGGATTTTCACACTGGCAAAGAGATCTCAAGGGGAGAGTCATTGAAGACAAAAAAAGAGGGTTGTGAAAGAAGTTGAAATTATCAACCACTTTACATATTTTTTTCTCCACCCACAGGCACACAATCAACCCAGACGCAGTGATGATTTTCAATGAGACTCTCTTTTGTGGAAAGTGTGAAAATTATTACATTGCAGTTCCACCCCTTTTTTTCTCCACCATAGCACTCTTCACAAATCCTCCGCCCCCATCATATGCCAACACACTCTTTTCAGATCATTTTCACGATGAGCAATGCGACACTCTCTTAAGTGGTTTTTCACAGGGTGGAGAGTATATGGAAAAACGTCCGGGAGCTTTGGGGAACAAAAAAGCGCCACTAAGTCGGAGTTATATGGGTTTGGGATGAGGGGGAGGGGGTTGTGCAGTCAATGAGACGGAAATTCAAACTGCAAATAAATAACAAAAGGATGAAATTAACTCTAAATTTCATCCAGTGAAAGGCCAATAATTGGGCTTATAATTTTCACAATGGTACACAACCATTACCCCCAATTCCAGGAGCTCCCCTAACAATTTCAAGCTTGATTTTGCGTGAGCAAATTTGTGGCATATTTCTGCATTTAATGTCATCAACGTCAAACAATCCCCGCGGTTCAATCAATGGTCTCGATAATTGTTATTATTTGCCCCGATATCGGGTATGCTTTCGTGCTGGACCCCTGACATTTTGGACAACCCCCTTTGTTGGCTTTTTGAATTTAGATTATATCGGAAAAACACACCAACTCTGGTTATGTTTGACTCATCTGCAGACTCGAAAAAAATCAATAATAATGACTATAATGGCAAAAATATTGTGAATTTTATTGGGTTTTTTCACCGACCATCATTATACCGAACATTCGTCCTCCCCATGAATGGCAAAGTGTGCACGCAGCAGCAAAATGTTTTGGGTGTGCGAATAAAACCACACGTAATAATTATTAAACTGCACGAGGGAATGCAAATCCCTTTTATTCCCAACCCCCATCGGCTCCTGAACAACAACACTTTTGCTCACCACTCTTATATTCGCCCATGATACAATTCCACCGCATTCCTTTTGTACAGACCAACCACAATCACAATATATGAAGGGATGCGTCCTGGAGCGGCGAATCGGGTAGTTTCGCGGAATCTACCCTATTTTCACAGCTGATATCGGAGGATAATCTCACGGTTCGCGAGACATTGTTTACCTATTCCACAGAAGATCAAAAGATGAACTGGTATTTCATTTTGGATTGTCTGTTCTCCAATTTTAGAAAGTATTTGGTTTGACATTGTTTGGATCGGGATGTAATGATAATTTGATTGAAATCCTAATGACAAGATTTGGAACCTTAAAATTCATATCATTAAAATGTAAATTACTCGGCCTAACTCTACATATACCAGGATTTTCAGGTGCAAATTCAATTTTGAATCAAGTTGGATATTTTGCAGAAGATACCAATTCATTAACTGATAGTCTAAAAGTTTATTGAAGTAAAAAAAATAGCTGATGATTGAAAAGGTGTAAGTTTAAAAAAAAAGAACCCAAAAAGCACTGAAAGTGTAAATCATAAAAGTTTTTTAAATGAATGCGCACCAAAGGTTCGTTAAAGGCAATTTTAAAAGAAATTTTGACTATAACTTCCGAAAAGCGTTTGATCCTAATCGGAATTATTGTTTAGTAACTTTTTCAATACTTAAAAGACACAAATAATGCATTTGAAAATCTTCTAAATGAAAATTTTTAAATAAGGTCTCGATCTCAAACCTATTAAAAGCTAATAGCGATTACACACTTGAGGATGATCCTCGGGAGAATCATCTAGAGAGTATCATCCTCCGTGGATCATCCTTGAGTGTGTAAAGGTGAGGATCATCCACAATTCATAGGATTGTTCCTTCTACCCAATGTTGATACTTTCCATACAAAGCTTTCCTATTTTCGACATTTTATCAGTAAAAATGGACCCAAAACATTACTCAAATCACGCAAAGAGACGCATGAAGTGCCTCATTCAATATATATTTTTTAAGTTTCGTTTTCCGTTGTCTTTTTTTTTTAGAATAAAACGACTAATGTGGAAGATGAACTAGGAAGACTTAGAGAGATTCCAGAGCGGGCTCAATCGCAGAGAGGAATTTATACGCGCAATCGATTCAGTGAAATTCACTTATAAAGGTAATTCATTTTTTTTAGAAACTTCTTTACAAAATTTAAAATTGCTCAAAGTAAAATATTCAAAACTCAATGAAAGAGTTAAAATTGATGAATATAGGGATTAAATTTTTTTTTTAAAATCCTGAAAATAATTTAAAGTCCTGCTAATATGCATATATAAAGCGAATTTAATACTCCATTCACTTGAAATACAGAGAGGCAAAAGAAGAAATGCTTCTTAAGTGAGATCGGAAGAG
>CAKKOB020001756.1:0-18417 GCA_918844115.2 Phlebotomus perniciosus
TACTCGAGAGTGACTGGAGTTCAGACGTGTGCTCTTCCGATCTGGTACAACTTAATTTTACATACATTTGAACGGAGGCTTACTATTTTTTCAGAGAATATAGAGCTTAAGGCCTGCTATCATGATATAATATTTAGAATGAAAAATTGTGTTGTACCAAACTAGCAGCTGTACCAAACTGGGGCGCCTCCCCCTATCTGGGTTTAGGGACTATATAGTTGGTAAGCTATAAAATTAAGTCAATAACCAAATGCAAAGAATAGGACCAAATTTATCATTTTTTATGCAAATAAATCTTGGAAATATTTCAAAATTTTCAAAAAAAAATTTAAACACAATTTTATTCAACATCAATTCTTTTCCTTTTCTAATATTCCACCTACATAATTGATTTACACTTTATCGGTTAGAATGATTGCCAATCCACCCCCTAGAAAATTTAATCATATGCACGAGCTCCGCTGAACGTCTGTCATCCTCAACAAGACGGTGTTGTATTTCTTTTTATTTTGCAGTAATGAATTTTTAATACATGAAGCAAATATTGAACTGCTCGGAGTAATTCCTTTGCGGCTCATCTTTTGTGTGTGGGCTGGAGAGTCCCGAGGGAAATCCCTTCTGACGTTACGTAATTAGAGAGACAATTCCATGAATGTCTGTTGTGAGTTTTCACTGTCATTCCTGATCCCCATCATCGTCATTTCCGGCTGACGGTATTCAAATAATGACGATAAAAATACACACTTCAACTGGATTACGCGAATTTTCCGAGCTACGAGTGGAGGTTTATATGTTTTGAATAAATATTTGAAGTGAATTATGCGGTTTTAATGCTCGGATTTCTCCATCACCGTGAGAGAAGATAATTTTAATTCACGAAGGGAGATGAAAATTGCACGGTGCTTTTCAGGATATGCTATTTGTACTGCATTTTCCCTGCCACCCCCTCTTCACCATGGCAACTGGTTAACAATGGATCATGAATCTCTATTCATCGATTTCCCTAATCATAGAAGGAATTTTTAATTTCAAGAGTAAATCTCATAATTGAGTATCACGCAGTTAATACATCTCTTCATCCCTGCCAATAAAAAGATATCACAATGGGTGGTTTTATCATTGACCAGCAAGTGCGTGTTGACGAGAGGAAGAAATCAGGCATTGAATAGATTGAGTTGACAATTGTGTAACTCTCCAGGAGCAGTCTATCGGAAGTAAAGCGATTAAGTCAGCCATTTTATGATTACACCCTGCATCGTTGTCGTCCATTTGTCAATAATCCGTCGCCCCTTTCCAAAACCATCCTCCGGAAATTCCCTGAAATCAATGACCTAAGCATCGGGAGTCACTCTTCTGTGCCAGGTCCGAAATATCGATATTAAATAGCAAATTGATGTAAGAAATGCTTTTAATCATGCGAATCATTCCAATCAAGTAAACAACAATTTGGTGGATTCTTTCCATCCTCTTGCGCCATCCACTGCATTGTCCACTATAGTAAATTAGAGGAAGCCCAATTTCTGCCAAACTCGAGGGGTGGACCATCCCGTAATTGGACGAAGACGACGGAGAAAATGAATGGATGGCCCAGTACGCTCGACTGAGTGTCCAACTTTGGCCAGAGGCACTTATCCAGGGGATCCCCCTCGACCAGATCACCTCTAATGCCTCTAATGCAGAGCACGACCTCTCGATGATTTCATTAATCAATGATTGCGTTTCGATGGAAATTGATGAATACGAGAATATTGTGATGCTTCACCCATAATTTGGCTGCGTAAGCAAATGGGGAATTCTTTCATACATATAAGGACTCTCATTCACTGAGGAATTTCCCTTGAGTGCAGCATCTTATTTCCCATTCTCCGAACATTAGGTATCCATCCATGCAATGCTAAAAAATTTGAGAAAAAAACCAAAATTTAAACTATACATGCCGACTTGTTGAAGCTGTGATTCTTTTGTGACGAACTCAGAAAGGGATCAAATTCAGTTTTATTTGCAAACTTCGAAGGTGAGGACTCGCGTCGCGAATAAAACTTACTTGTTTTTTTTCTGTAATTTTTGGGAAAGACAATAAAGATTTTTAACTTTTATATAAGCACCAAGGCGGGATCGATATTGGAAAATTTTTACAGAATAGAAATAGCACAGAAATTCAATTTTATTGTTACAGAATTTGCATAGAGCAAATATGCATTGCGGGAATAAAAGGATTGCTCAAGGAATAAGAGCAAGTTGCTGAAGGCAATATTACTTCCTGTTGCTGCTCCATTACTGCTATATAAAATAATGGAGCAATGTACGGCAAGACATAGTGGTACATGGAAGGAATCTATGTACATGATTCAATGCGCCTAAATCGTGATTATTTAAATTTTAAACAACTGAAGTGGAGCAAGATGAGCAAACCCTTTGTGCTCTTTTATATTTATTTTTGAGAAAGAATACAAAAATACTGCCGGAAGTCAAATGGAATACTATACCTACTGAATGGTCCATTGAAAAATTCGGGAGCGTGTAAAAATTTGTACAACGAACACAAAAAAAAATCGTGGTGTTGTTTAAAAAAAAGGGAATCTATAAGGAATTCATTAAGATGTAATGAGGTTGAGTATCTATTACAACTTCCCGGTGGGAAGAATAAAGGATTGAATGAAAAGAAAAGAAAATATAAGAATTCAGAGAAGTGGATGTATTTGCAGTGCCGTAATTTTGAGATAAAATTATTTGAACTCCTTCATGCATAAGAACACAGAGAAGGATGTTTAGACAGGGGAGAGAGAAAAATAAATTAAATTCACGCATGGTCAAAAATAAATGTGTGTTCGGCAGGTGAATGGATGATATCCTGAGGGAAATATTTCCAAGAGTTCACGGGGATACGAAAGATCCCATAGTGATGTGCCAATATTTTCAACCTTTGAAGTTGAAAATACCTATATTTTTATCAATGGAAAATGTGACTATATAAATATGTTTGGAATGGGATGTAAGTCAAGAGAGAGTTGGGGTCAATTCGCCAAATGATGATGTCTAGCTTTGATTTTTTTGCCATTTCGCTTTTCATCCCTGATGGTAGAAATGGGGAGAAAGATGAGTATATTTCACGTGTTACTGGCTTCGCAGCAAATGGCCGAGAGTTCAATTAACTTGAGGATTGGGTGAACAACCCTCGTGGAATTGATTTGGGAATCTCTCAAAATAATGATGATAATGGTTCCATTGTAAATGTTCGATTGGTCACCAGCACTTTTCCTCCTTCATTCTCCATTCGATTCATCTCTGACAACAGCTAAAAAAAATATAGCTTCATCATTTTTTTAACGAACTATTGTCCATGAATAATGAATTGGGAATCGGTCCCCTGAAACAGCTTTTAGGTTGAGTAAAAATTGAAAATCGAGGATTTTTGCGAAAAAGGAGAACGAGGAGTGGATTTTCAATTTTGTATTTTACAACCGCGACTTTTTAATTGAAATTCAACGTTAATCCACTTCAGACTCTCGAGCTCTCTCGTACCGCTAATTCAATAAAGTACTTTGGAGCGTATTTTTCGTTGACTCATTGCATTTGACAATTTTTCCAACCGAATAGAAGTTAAAAACAGAAAATGTTTAATTACAATTTTCCACTCATTAAGCCAAGTTGAGTGGGAGGGGGAGAGCGTGTGCATTTACCCTAGACGAAAAGAATTACAAAGAAAAGCGTAATCACATTATCCACAGGAGTGGAAACATCAATCTCGTCAAATGATTTTCATTATTTCCTTCTTCACTTTTTATCATTTTTATTTGCCGCCTCTCCCACAAAACATTGCCCATTTTGACTCGACTTTTCGTCTAATAAAAGAATAATGCCTGAATTTAAAATCCCCTCATAAAATACACACCTTGGAGAGGCGTTTCTCGCCACTCAAATCTCTCCAAATTGCAATTAATAAATTGTCCTTTTAACAGGAAGTAACGAGATCCTGATAAGGATGTGAGAAAAAAATCTTCAAAGGAAAAAAATTAATTGCATGACTTATTGAAATTATACGGTGAGAGATGTTGTGTCACAAAAACATCCCGCCAAATGAAAAATGACGTGTGATTGAGAGATATTCATCGTTGGGAGTCAAATACCCAGAAATGGGAAGGGGATATTTTCTTAAACTTAAACGGAAGAAAAGCGAGGGTATTGAGAAACGAGGGAAGAAGGATCATTTATAAAATTCGCGAATCTCTCTGCAAATCTCAAATGTCAACACTCTCACCGGGACACAGCGACTCCTTATCAATGTGTCGCCACCCTGATCCATCGAAGGGTGCAATTTCAATTTGCAGTCACGCGACGGGAGAACATCGCGACGCCAGCACGACAATGAAGTGAAAGAGGATGCGTCATTGTTGAAATTTTACACCAAACTGAGTACTGTTGCGTTCCCATTACCATTACCCCCTCGACTACACTCAGGATAAATCTTAAGAGCAAGTTTTGGGCTTAGATATTAGTTAGTATTAGTAGTGTAATAACTTTCATAAGAACAAAATCTTCTTAAAAAAAAAGGGTAGAGCGAGGATGATTCGGACGGGGGCACCTTCGAACAGACGTTCGTATAGCCATATTTTAAGAACTAGTAGAACTATACTACCGATACTACCAGAATCTTAAGGGCAAGGAAGGCACGTGCTTACCAAAATAATAGACGTTCTAATAGACGTTTCAGTTTCTCAAGTTTTCCTTAATTCTTGTTAGAGATCGCCTGAAATTCGGTATATTTTATTCATGGTTATATTTAGAATATAAATACAAATGAACACTGTAATTGAAATTGATCATTTTCTCTGAGTGTAATCGGTGCGTGAATCTCCATATAAGCATATTGTGGAAGATGTGGGTGTGAGACAAGGGTGTTTAAATCACACATCGCTCGCATCATTTTTCACGCGTGATTGTGTCATCAACACTCCTGCTGACGAGTCACACCGGGTGCAAATGGGATTTTCAAGCTCTGGGAGCGATGACTCTCTTCTGTCGCTATAAAATCCACTTTCAGTCAACTTGTTGGTGAATGTCGTGATGCAATTTTTCTTCCGCCAAAGCACCTCACACACGTCACCCGTCGCATTGTTATTTGCCAACCACCCTCGAGATCGTGAGAGGGGACAATTTCATTTTGGGTGCCCGGGAGAATTTTTCAAATTGCAATTTCATACGGAGATTCCTGCGCGACAGGATGGTATAGGCGCCACATGAAAGATTTATTCATATGGCAAGTGAAAGAGTCATACCCTGATTGCCATTGGAGGAGGATATATTTCATCAAGTACGTTCTCAACAATAGAAAGTCACTCGACCTCGCAATATTTGACATTCCATCGACAAATGCCAGGAATTTTTCCTCTGATTTCTTGCCACTCTCCTGTGTTTTTTTCCTTCCCTTTTCTTTTCCAATCCACTTCATCTTCTTCATCATCCCCCCCAGAAACATACCAACTTTCCCATATAAATACCCCGACACACAGTGAAATGTACAATCTCCTCGTAGATTTATCGTCTCCTCCTCTACGTTCTGGGATTACTTTCACCGCACGACGATGATGTGTCCACTGAGCGTGCAAAATAGAACATCTCCGAGTCCTCAAACCCTACAACATTCCCACTTCGGCACACAATTTAATATCACTTACTTTCCCATATTTTCCAGTGAAAGCAAAATAATGGTTATCGTATTCATCCCTCTTCCGCCACTTTTTTTGCCAATCACAAAATTATGCAGTCCAGTTTTCTTGTGCCAAGAAAATACACTCTATCTTCCAAATGGTGTAATTTGGTATTTAAATGCACTTTGACTCACCCAAGAGATGACTTTGAATTTTGGAAAATGGAAAAATAACCCTACTGTATTTGGCTTCTATCTTCTTGTCTCCTGCAAATAAATTATTCGATAATAGTTGGTATTGAATTCTTTTTGAAGAAGCATATCAGTTTCTCGATCTGTTAATGACCCATTTACTCTTGGCAAATGCTTGCAAATTTCACCGAACATGGTTACAATCATACAGGATGGCAGACTTATCCTTTGATATTGGTCCTAACATGAGATGAAGTATCAAATATCGAGGCACATCCCTCTTGCTTATTTGTGGATCTCAATCCATACCATGGCACATATTACATGTGGTATTTTGTCATTGTTGACAATTCTATGGCAATTCCCCCGAGTATTGAAGAACCGTTCCATGTTTTTAATTTATCTCGAAACTATTATGTTGAGCTTTTTCTCTTCCTGCCATGCGCCCATTGTGTGTATCCTCCGAATCTCCGCCACATCTATTCTGATGCCAATACTAATTTGAGGGGAGAGTTTTTTGTGGCACACCAAAAGAAAAGAATCTTTCGAGTCCCCCGAGAAAAATCCAAACTCATACTGAGAAATGGATTCTATACAAAACTCAAGAGTTAATTTCACAATTCATCTTCTCATTTTTGTCCTCATCTTCTGCGCACTTTTCTCCGTACTCCAGTTGAGTATTGTGCAAACAGCAACTTCGGGCGGAAGTATGGATGTGATTGAAGAGGAAATGAACTCTTCACGAGATTAATTACACCACCATTCGTTACACGTTGCAGTCCTCTTTTTGAGAGTCCTTCAAGTTGGTGGAAGTTAGTCAGAAATAAGTATGAATAAACAATTAAGCATTAAATTACATTATATGTAGGTTCTCTGATCAATAGTATTGTTGAATTTTGATTAGAGCCCAGAATTCACGAAAAGACCTGAGATTTCCCCGAAATCAAAATGTTTGCCTTATCTGTTTACACGGTTCAGATTTCCCTAAACATATTTGCACAGGATGGTCTTTTCAAGTTGATATGTCTGATGCTATTAATTCAGAAAATTATTACACTTGTCGAGGATTGGTATTAAATGTGTATAAGATTGTCTTTCAAAAGTATTTCACCCTGTGGACAAGAATAAGTAGATATATCTAAAAGTTTTCCACCCTCTCGAGAATTTTCATTATCCTCATGGTTTTCAAAATATTAAAACATATTACATGGTCTTCTGTTGACTGTATAGATTGCAATTTACCCTCGAGTGTTTACTTTCGGTCGATCTTGTGTATTTGATGAGACTCCATAACATAGAGAATTTACTCGTGGTCATCCAGAAACATATGAGGCACTTGTTGTGTACTTGGAAACCAAATTGAGAAAGTATCCATTACGAAAATTAAAGCCACTTTTCACTCTCATGGCATATAATCCATATATTTCCCAAAGAACTATTTAAATACTCTATACTGAAAACCACTCCACTCTTTCATCAACTTTGTGTACTCTGGGTAAATTGTCGAGAATGTTGATCGAAAGAGATGGTTCTTAACCCACTCCATGCGGCAGGATGTAGGGCATGAGTACATCCCTCGATATGGATGGCGAAGCAATAGTCATAAATTAGAGACACGGAGAATTGTAAATCCCGAAAATAAATATCAAACCACGGCACTCGAAATTAATCCTAAAGTCGTCCAACCGCGTAATTCTTTAGCGATCGTGTGAGTTTTATATATGCAAACTATATTCATCACTTCCACCCATGTAGACACGTGTCTGCAGCATTCTTGGCGCCAAATACATCTTCTTTCTCTTTTCCAAACCCCTTTATACTCTTCTCCGATACTCTACCACCCCCAAAAACTACGCACACTATACGCATAGAAATGCTAGTTCAACCATCCCTCCCTCCGCTCTGCGAACACACCCTGGGAGGTGTAGAGAAATGAAATTATGTGTTTCTTGCACGAGATTTATGATAATCGATTCGCAACAAGCAAAATAAATCTTCGGAAAAACTTTTCTTGCTGTGAAATGCTAAATCTGTGCGAAAGGGCATTTTAAATCACTTTCCCCACAATTCGAAAACATTCACCGCCAAAACCAGACACAATGATGCTGACATAGCGTAGTTATATTAAATTTTAATAAAATTTTTGCAATATAAAGTATTTTTTTAAGAACAAGTGCTGTGCAATTAAATGTTACCCTGTGTTTCGCGAATGGCGAGAAATTTCTGTTGAATTGAAATGAAATTAGAATATCAAATACAGTCAACAAGATGGCATGGGAGCAGTGCAAAGATGAATAAATTAAAATAAATTATTATTCATATTTGTTCAAGTAATTAAACATATCCATAATGTAGGAAACACAATACTGAAATCAGAGATGGAAATCAACCCTTATTTATTATTTGCCAACTTTCTGTTTGTTTCAGATCTGTGACATTTCATAATTAAATTTGATTTGTTCTCTGACATATTTTTAATTATAAACCTCCCACGTGTATAGAGGAAAAGTGGAAGCAGCCAACCACTCAGGGTTTATCGTTGATATAAAAATATTTATATGGTACATGAGCTACAGCCCTCCTTCGGGAATGAGCTCATGTGAGAAAAACACACATGAATCTTCCATTTGCGCTCTATTTTAAATATTCAGGGGGAATCTGGCCTAGTTGCTCAATTTCTTTCCATGAAGCGGAAATTCCGGCACCCCTCCTTCGCTGCGTATGTGTCACACACAATCATTCCCTCCATCTTCATACCAGCCGCAAAATCCTCATCCCTCTGGTCGCCGAATGGGAAGAGTGTATGAGGAAGTCTGTGCGTTGATCAACTTGCTGCGTGCGGGACAAATGGAGAAATCATGTCAAATTGGGGTCCACATTCGATCAGAAATTGGAATTCTCAATATATGTTCGTCTTAAGTACCGTGTGAATTTACCAGAAGACATCTTCAGTGATATATTGCTGAATGGCAAGTGTTACAAATTGTCAATAACAGGCTGCATACCGCGTATGGGGGTGTAAAAAGTAGAGTATCAAAAAAATTTAAAAGAAACTTCACGGAATGCAATATGATATTTACCCACGCATTCTTATAAAAAAAAGAAATGTTTTAGACAAACATAAGATAGAAAGGTGATTTATTCCGTTAGCCAGATTGAGCAATAAAACTAATAAAAGAGAAATTCCGTCAATCAAATTGGAACACGGTGATTCCCTGGATTCTTATATTTAGTTAGATGAATCACATCTTTAAAATATCCCACATGTAGGCAAAACCACTTCGTAATGCAATACACGAAACGTTTTTTACTTGAGACGCGAAAGAAGTCCCATAAGATGAAATCAATTTATCATGAAATATGTTTTTCCCCTTGTGCATGTAAAATTATGGGAGATACAATTAAAGGGGGATCCCTACCCGTTTCTCTCGCTTTTTTCCAGTGAATAAGCACACTTTATATTAATACAGTACACAAATAGGTACACTGCATGACTATTAATCAGACTCTTCTTGCATTGTTGCTGTACTTTCAATCAAAAGAAATCAATAAAAACTCGCAGATCTGTTCATGTATATCTCGGAAAAAATGTGGAAAATAGCAGGGTGAATAAATCCTGAAAAATTGTTTGGCTTACGCTGAAGCACAACAAGAGATACGACTATAAATTTATAAATGGACAGTTCTTTTAAAAAGACACTCCATGAGATGCATCCGTGAATACCAAATTGATATTTTCGCGCACATCCTAAACACTCTATTATCCCTGTATTACTGTCACCTCCTTCAGACACCCATAATTCAATATCACATTGGGATATTAAGGAGATGCCAAGGGAGATGATATCAAAATCACGTTCGAAATGAGAATACCCACATGGATCAATGAATCCATTGTAATCAATTTTGTGATACAAAATACTTGGGAAAATTGCAAACACGAGCAAGACGATATCTCACTAAAATATTATCATCTTCTCTTCACTTTGCTGTTATCATTCAGAAATGTTTGCTGATGTGAAAAAAGATAATAAAAGCAATAATTACCAACACTCGGCTTATTTAAATTAAATCGTCTAAAAAAAGCCATGGAATCCCACACACATTACTTTCAGAACAAAGTGAAAACGAACAGTTAAAGACGGGGATTTCCCTTCAAGACGCTGATAATCTATACACGTTGCTCTCATGTCAATCTTCAGCGCATATAAATACGAAAGGAGCCTCATCTAACGCTATCATTCAGAAGAAGTTCACAGTTCCGAACAGATCTCACCAGTGTTCTCAAAGTGCCATTCTTAGTGCTTGATAAAATGAATTTCACAAAGTATTTCATCTTGGTTCTCGTCGCTCTGACCCTCCTTACTGCCGGAGCAGAGGCTGGTTTCTTAAAGAAATTGGGAAAGAAACTTGTAAGTATAATAATTACTGAAAATAATATAAAAATTACCTGTTTAGGTATAAGATAAAAATCATTTTCTCATGAAACTTCAATCTAAGTTCTTTAAGACCTAAGATTTTTTACTGATGGATTTTTTAACCTTATTAATTCTAGGAGAAAGTCGGCAAAAATGTCCATCGTGCAGTTGAAAAGACCCTTCCAGCGGCTCAAGGAGTTGTCGGCGTTTTGGGATCAGCTAAAGCCCTTGGCAAGAAATAAGATTTATTTCTAAGCACAAGAAAACGCTCCAAATTTGTACTACAACTTTATTTATTTATTGAACAACAATATACTCGAGGATTTTTATATAACATGCAAAAGTCTTTTCGATTGCCCCTTGAGCTAAATGGCATGTACGAGAAATCATAGACGATTATGAGGAAATTAGATGGCTAAAAGCATCATAAAAAGCACCACATTACGATGCAACTATAATCCTTTAATAGCCTTATCTTCCACCGATCTGAATTATAATTTATCATTATTGCTTTATGCAATAATTTATGTTTATGGTCGGAAGTGGGGTGTGAGTTGGAAACGGAAGCAGATAGAATGTGTTCAAGGGAAGAATTTGGGTCGTCAATTCGGAAAGATTGATTGACACTTTGGCGCGCTCAACTGACCAGAAAAATTCATATATATGGTTGGTGGGGGAGTTGATTCCGTGAATCTTGGAAGGATTTCTCAATTTTGATGCTTGAATCAACAAAGTCGAACAAGTAAATTAATTACACATCCGTAATATTGATTCACCGAGTGAACTCTGTGCAGATTACTGGAGGGTGGGCGGGATAAATATATTTCTATATCATGACACAAAATGGTTAATTGAATATAGCAATGAGTAGAATGTCGCTTCGATGCAGAGTGGCGAGGATGGGATACAACAGTACAGTCACTCAGCCGGATAAATGAGCCGAGGGGGTGGCAGTGGTCTCATGTAAACATGGTTCTTCCACCATTTGCGCCACCATCAGCAACAGAAGCCAAAGACACGGAATATACGCTTTCAATTAAATTTACGATGTTTGACGCCCGGAAAGGCGTTCTACTGACGACGCTGTTATGCGGTTGAGTGCCTCTCTCAAAGGGTGAGGGTGGTCGCGTCTAAATCTGGGTGTGATTCACAAAATCCTCCCAAGTTCTCTGCACACAACATCCCTGTCCTGCCCCATCCACCTCCGAAGTTTAGATTATAAATTTAATGACATTTGGCTTTATTTGGCATTTCTCTAATTCGCTAACATCGTGTTAACAATCTCTACACCATTCCGCGATCCACACCAAATGAAGAGATTTTCAATTTTCACTTTCAACTTCAATCCCCAACACCGCAAGAATCATAAATTTCAAATCCACAGAAGTTGTCAAGAAAATATACCGCAGAATTGGGGTAACTTGAATATCTCCCATGCAAGAAAATCTGGGCCATGCTTTTCCAATACGTTTAACATCCTAAAATAAAACAGTATAGATGTGTTTTTGAATTAATATTTTTGTCTCATAAATCAAAAGTAAGGATAAACGCCTTAAAGCTTTAAAGAAATTTACCAGAACATTAGCACAAAAATCACATTTTACCACAAGAATGACCATTAAAGATTGAAAAATAATATCATAAAATTATGCAAGGATATAAAACACCTCTTCAAACATTTCTATACTATTCTGCCTAAAGGCACAAAAATAGGGAAATATTTTGGGACTTAAGTGTCGATGATGCGGCATGGGATGAAATATGTGTAAGAATTCACCCCACAATGTTGTTTATTTGAAAAATGTTATAAAATAGGAATGTTCAATTGATTTAGTGGTTGTCATTTGTGCTATATTGTTATTCCCCATTTTTTGCGAATGTATTTTTCGGCCTCCTCCACCTCGATCTAAACAGATAAGAGTGAAAGTGGGGGTTGATAAAAAATGTTTCTGATATTTCAATTCACCGGGTATAATATGAATTGTTTCTGGAATATCAATTTCTTTCGTCAATGTTCTGGGAGTGAAGATGAAGATCCAGAAGAGCCATACCACAATGTAAGTATAAATATTATTACCCCAAAGTGATAAATTGGTGGTGTCATCTATTTTTTATCGTTTTTATGTCCCAACAAATTGATACTAGAGAATCACATCTAACAAATTTGATGTGGGTGTGTTGTTACAGGAGACAGTGTCTGTTGCTAAAATTTACACGAATGCAAGAGCAATGGAGTAAATAACACATTACTCTGAGAAGAATAAACTGAGAAAATACTTTGCAATACTCTGGGCACTATTGTATAACTATTAAGTTATATAAAGTGTGTTATCCATTTGTGTGATTTATTAAGTCGACTATAGCCACCAAAATACCCACTTAATGTCCTAAGACAGCAATTTTCCCTCGACTATAAAAATAAATAAGTGTAAGGAGAGTCGTTGATCTGAGACGCTTTCAATATGTCGTAAATTCCTCTCAAAAGCGTATAAATTATCTCCCAAAATCCATTTGGCTTCGTCCTCTCTCCTTTTCGAAATTTCACCCACATCTTGTAAACTAATAGGAATTCAATTATGATTTTTTTCCGGTTTAAGCGATCATAATCGAATTTCTAATTCTCTTCCACTAATTCAAATTAATCAACCTCCCTCATTTCAGTGAAGTCTTTCCTTTTTTCGCATGAAGATTCGTGACTCAGAAGGTTGTTCGGTGAAGTTCTTTATATCCATGACCGTCAAATTCAATTAGGTATTTTCCAGTAGGCAAAAAGACAAGAATAAAAAACTCTTGCAGAATTAAATAATTGCCTTCGACTGGGACTGACTTTACATTTTGAATTTTATCCCACTGATATCTGAATTATGTAAATAGGTTAACGTGGTGTCTTTCAATTAGTGAATTTTAATTCAGCCGATTAATTTAATTCACCCGAATTTCCATCATCGCCCAAAGAAGTCAGCCCAGTGAATGGATGAAGTATGGAATGCTATCAACCCACTCACCCCTTTATTGTGCAAAAAGAAGGGTAAATATTCAAATTCACTGCTCGCAAAATCTTTGCTCACTGAATTAATATTCATTTCTTATTTTGTTCTTTTAATTAAACAACACCGTAAGACCCAGAGGGAGCAACCTCACGAGCGAATCACACTCGAGTTTTGGCAAATAGTTTTGTGAATTGCATTGTAAATCACTGTGAAAATTTATGGATGTTTCGCATTGTGTAGATGGAAACTTGAGTGTTGTATCTCGAAGGAAGAAATGGACGGGGGAGAGACAGGGAGAAAGAGTCCTTATCTTTTAGTGGAAATGTCTCAAGAAGACACCATTCTCATCATCACATTGTTTTCCATTGTGAGTGCTATTTCGTGGAGGGAGTGATGCCTGGTATTTTGGGTGGAAAAAGGTGGAAACGAGAGAACAGGATGCACCCAGCACCGAAATTGATATCAATTTAATTTTGGGCAAAATTCGATTTGTCTCCTCTCTTGTGCAAATCCACTCCCCAATTCTCAAACAAGCGCGCGCAAAAGTCATATAAAGGAAAATCCACCCCTAAAATGTAATACAGAATTTCCCATTTGGTTATTTGCGTTGTTTTCCAAATTTATGGGACTCAGCACTTGGTACACCCTTCCCCACGGTATTGTACTCTCCTACGGCAGCCCTCTTTCTCATCCACAACAATACAATAATGAATGACATCGCGACGATATTTCCCTTCGAAAGGAAAAGAACCTCACGATGATATTGATAGTATGGGGGCCACAGGAAGATTGAAAATCAAAAGGTGAACTCCTTATGCTTCGTTGGAAGCAGTAAACTAATTTAAAATTCAAACCGATTTGGATATAGAAGAGCGGAACCATAACATAATTCTAAGGCAAATTGAAGTTGAGGACATGAAAGGAAAATATTGAAACGTGATTATGTGGATAATGGTGAGATGGATGAAAACTGCACAAATTGATAAATTGTACCCAGTGAGTTTTTCAGCCAGCCATTTACCATATATGTATAGGCAGAAAGATGCCAGGGGATTAGGTTTTTCGGCTTCAAATTTTAAAATCCCATACCTTTCATGTGGGGACTTTCACTCTCTTGATGGGTGGTTCATCTCATTTGAGATTATGTGAAATGCGGTGGTCTCATCAAAAATGGAAAGTATATCTCCGGAGATACTTTGGATGACTTTCCCTCTGTTGGAAAATTTCATTTTGCCACCTTTCTTTTCTTTGATCCAACAAGTGTAATTGCAGGAGTAATTTCTTAATTTAGCTTCAGCCCCTTTGCTCAGATTCTTTGACGAAAAAGTCACGTTTTGCTCATTTTCTCCCACGATGCAGTAATGAGGCGAGAAGAACTACTCTGGCTCAGCCCAGGGAGTTTATCTGACAAATAATTATGGTTATTGCTGAGCACAATCTCTGACACTATTAGTGAACACAACATGAATGAACAAACCTATACTTTAAGCAATTATATCGATTTGAATCTCCGGGAGAGGTTGTGTAGTAGTTATTGGCCATTAATGATTTAATGTGTCTCGGGAGGATTTTCAGATGATAATGAGTCCAATGAGTATAGGGACATTTAACATCGAAATGACCGGGAAATATATGGAAATTATTCACATCTAGGAGGAGAAATTCAAAATTGTATGCAAGAGAGCTATAAATTAACAAGGAAATATTTTCAAATCCAAACTGATTCAATCGCATCTTATCAAAATTTTCTTTTTATACTTAAAAGATGGAGAACAATAAAAATTACGTTTCATCTTCTAATGCTTCTCTGTGTGCGCATGTAAACATTTCATCTTATCAATATATAGCTAGCTCTAAATTATTTGGCCATATAGTGCAATTTAGTGGTGTGGAAGACAAATAGACCAGAGGCCATCGAAGGGGCAAATAATGGGAGGTGACTACCCCCGAGGGAGCAACCCGTTCATATTTATAGTGTGCACCAAAAATAACTAGGGTGGTTAGAGTGATAAAATTACATACCAACTCGTAATATCTAATAGTTTCCCTGAAGCATTTAAAATTTTCCCATTGTACGAAATTTAATTTCCCATAATTTTCATCCACCTCCCACTCCCTAACGTGTGTCACCCCCTTCGATAGCGTCACACATGAAAGTGCGCCCCTAAAGTGGCACTCCTTGAGAAAATCTGCCACAAATGCCAATATAACACTTTTCCAGATTTATAAAGACTCGCACAGTCATCGAAAGGGTGGCAGAAGCAATATTCCAACAAGAGAGGCCAACCTTAATAAATATGTCGCCTGGCTGTAATTTGTGTGCTTCTACTCTTCTTTAGGGGTTTTAATGTTAAAACAATCCCAAACCCTGTGATATTTTATGTGTATTTTGTCGTGGTTTACATATTTATGTGCCACCCCCTTTTCGTTGGAGTGCCACCGCATATGAGAGTTTCCAGCCAAACCCCGAAGCCACACTTGTGAGCTAATTTTACAAAATTAAACATCTTCACATATACCCAAAAGACGATGAATTAAGATGTGAACAATGGGGAAGATTTTTGATATTGCCGGAGTGGCGAGAAAGTATTTACATAAATCTCACTGAAGAATGCAATAATTCACATGGCTAAAGTGCTTTCTCATCCTTCCACTCCTGACACCCGGAAAATTTCATGGTGCTTGAGAAAAGCCGGCAGATCATTTTTGATCATCAAGGGCAAAATTGAGACAGTGATTGATTCGTATTTAAGCACCTCAGTCAAGGGGGTAGCATATTGAAGTGTTATTAAAAAGTGAATTGTCTTCAATAGAGCGTCAATTTTTTGTTACACCCTTTCCGTTTGACATGAAAAAAATTTGATCCCTGATTTAATCACCCAATTTTGTGCAGTGTAAAATTTTGGGGTTGTATCTCTCGACATTATGCAAAAATAATTGTAATTTAATAATGACAAACACTCGACGAAATTAACCCCTTTCTATTTTATTAAAAAGAATTCTCCAAGGAAATAAATTGCGCCACATTAAAAAGTCCTTCTTTCACCGATGACGACGCAAGCTTGTCAACATCCTTCAACAGTTTTCAACCCTTCTTCGACGCTTTTTTTTACTCGTTCCTCCACTGTGAAAATAAATTCAATTTTTTCAGTGTCGCCTCGTGAAAGAGGGGTAATTTGCATAGTGGTGCTGAAAAAAATGCACGGAAATGTCATAAAAATCTGTTACTTCCACCAGGTTAGGATACAAATGGCCATATCGTTTGGGTTTATGTCGCTGAAAAGTGGCGAAATTTTAATAAAATACAATCCAGAAAAAATGGGCAAAATGCCATTGAGAATGTGTTTAACATTTTATTAAATTAGCTATATAGTGCATTAAGGGGTTGATAGCAAATAGGGGTGGATTTTGTATCAGTCTGATTCAGCCATGGAAATTTTTATATACGTGACATTACGGCTTATCTTCCACATTATCATTTACACTCGAGAAAACATTTGATATAATCACAAAGGCTCACTTCAACACGTCTTCATGGCTAAAGATGGAGCAAAATTTAACTACTTTTAAATGAAGTGAATAAGAAGAAAAGAAATTCAAAATTAAATCATTAAATAAATTAAGATCAAGCTTAACCTTTACTAAGAAGCTTTAATAATATTCTTCTCTCATAAAAAGGTGTTCAAATCAACCCCAATTTTGACACTGAATTCTTTAATAAGTATTCAGAGTGTTGTAAGAGTCGTATAAGAATGTCCCAAAATTTTGCTCCCTCATCACGAACTGATATTTTCGATATTTTTTCATATTTAATATTGCAGTTGCTGATAAGTTCATTTTTACTCAATCCCTGAGGGAGAAAGTCAAGCTTTGGGGTCAACCGAGGGAATGAATATGTATGCGGCAAAGTGGACAATTTTTCTTCTCATGTACCATCGTGCCTGGTATACCATATGGTACAGGGAATATCAAATAATCACTACTTATTGCTCCCTTTTTACTGCTGATTTGGGATTTTGGCTCCCCATTTAGGGACTTGCCAGTGGATGAATTTAATCGAAATACCCAGACGATGTAGAATTTATTGAATTTCATCAATTAGTTATAGTCTTCTCTTATGAAAGTGGAGAACCACAAAGTTGAGTTCTCGTGCAATTCTTATGCAAGAACTGATCCACTTTGCAACCCTCAAACATCTCACAAATTATACGCCGGAATTTTCCATTCAAGACACTTTATACGGCATTATTCCGGAGTAATGAAATGGAGTTCCTAATTGAAAATGCGTGTGTTTGATGCCAGCAATGTAAATTGAATCATATAAGTAAATTCTTCTCATTCCACGCACAATTCCTTTTCAACCCTTTATCGTGTGGAAATTCATATGAAGAAGCACCGACAAAGGAAAACTGTTAACCACCATTAAAAGTGTTGAAATAACCATACCAATTTACATTGACGGATATTATGTGCCAAGTAGGGTTCAATATTGATTCCCCTTTCAAAACTTTCTACCAAAATTCAATAATTGTTCCACCCCCACAATCTATTACCATCATTTTCACTAAATATTCTGAATTGTTTTACGATATAACCACGTCGAAATTTCCCATTTTGTCTGGGAAAGATTGCTAATACGGGGATAATATCCAATTCTCCCATGCACACTCCTCCATACTTAATACACTCTCTGACGATATTGGCAGGGGAGCCAGGAGCTGGGGAAGGTTAATGGCGGGAGTCACCCATTCATTTTAACGAAAATGCCGCAGGACAAAACACAATGTAATTAGCAATTCGCGACTTGCGTGTGTGAAATTTGTATTTGGAGTGTACTGAACTTCTTCAAATATATGCTCACAATGTATGTACTTTTGGTATTCACATGCTTGCTCATTTTATACTCCAGGACATGACGGGATGAGAAATACCGATCCCGTGAACAATTATTCCACTATAGCTCCGAGCAATCTATAGCACCAGTAATCCCCTTCCATTGCTCAGAAAATGTCATTGACTTACGGCTTTTCAGACAAAATTACGTAAACTATCGACATCCAAAATCGAAAATTTTGATTGCAAGTGCAACATCAAATAAATCAGAGAATGAGTTGATAATAGAACCATCACTTGCATTCCTTGCAATTGTAATATGAGCAAAATATTTATT
>CAKKOB020001757.1:0-15502 GCA_918844115.2 Phlebotomus perniciosus
CCTCGAACGTCTCCCGGCGACATCCGGGAGAAGTTTCCCAACACGGAATTATAAAGAATCCGCCACGTCTGACTTCCAGCATCTCTTCATCTTATCCTGGATGTCCTCCGAAGTATTTGGAGGAAGATTAGGAGAAGCTGGAAGTCGGTTCTTAAAGTTATGTAGAAAACTTCTCCCGGATGACCTCGGTAGAAGTTGGAGGAAGATGAAGAGATACTGCAAGTCCAACGCGAAGAGTTCCTGCAATTCGGAGTTAGAAAACTTCTCCCGGATGTCCTCAGAAGGAGTTGGAGGAAGTTTAGGAGAAGCTGGAAGTCCGATGTGGAGGATTCTTGAAATTATGTGTTAGAAAACTTCTCCCGGACTGCTTCCTGGCCAGGAAGTCGCAGAGAAGACGGGAAGTATTTTCTATTGCGTAGATTTTTTTCTGGAACTTTTTCCAAGAACATCATTCATTATGTTTGTCGAGGTCACACTTATAAAATGTTCAAGTGGAGCAGTTCTGTGATTCTCGTATCCTGGAGGGAGAAAATCTGGCCAGGAAGTGCGTTATTACCACATTTCCTGGCTACCCAGAATTTCATAATTTCAATTTCGCGCGCATTTTTGAGCGAATGTTGAGCAAATGTACGAATGTTGTACTAAAAAGAGGGAGAAACGTATGAGTTTTGCCCTGAGAGTAAAGAGAGGCGATTATCGTTTTTGGTGGAGGCGCTTGGTGAATGTTGAAAAATTTTCCCACGCTCAATGGAATACTGCCTTGAAATAGTGTTTTTTTTTATTTATGAACATTTTAAGCGCGAAGCGCCTTAGAAAAGACATCTTAGAGATTGTGGTGATATTCTCAGGCACAAAGCGCCTTAAATGGAGTTTCTTTTTGGATGTCAGGGATATTTTAAGTGCGAAGCGCGCATTGGAAATGAGTTTTTAAGAAATAAGGAAATATTCTTAGACGCGAAGCGCCTTGAAATACTGTTTTTTGGGGATTTCAGGGACATTTTAAGCGCAGAGCGCTTTGGGAAAGAGTTTTTAGGGATTGACAGGATATTCCTAAACGCGAAGCGCATTGGAAAGCAGTTTTCAGAGATTGAGAGGATATTCTTTTGCGCGAAGCGCCTTCAATTAAAGTCATTCTTTGGATTTCAGAAACATTTTAAGCATCAAGCATCTTGAAATAGAATTTTTTTTTGAGATTTCAGGAACATTTAAACGCGAAGCGCCTCGGAAAAGAGTTTTTAGGGATTTTGGGGATATTCTTATGAGCAAAGCGCCTTAAATAGAGTTATTTTAGAGTCATCTTTAAGCGCGCAGCGCCTTGAAAGTGTTTATTCTATTGAAAAGGCATTTTTAGGCGCGAAGCGCTTTGAAATAATTTTGTTTTAGTTTTTTGGGATATTTAAGAACGAAGCGCCTTGGCAAAGACTAAACCTCAAAAAGTTATTTTTAAGGTTTAGTCAATTTTTTTCTGAAATTTCTGAATCTATTTTTAGCTGGGATTCCCATATCCCAGCTTATTCAATTTAGAGTTCCTTTATGCAATTTTACAAAAAAAAATCCTTGTTATTACAAGTTTTCCAGCTTTCGAATAAATTTAATCGCAAGCTTTAGCAAAATTCTAGTTGAAAGGAAAAATCCTTCCCAAATTTTCTGCAATTTTCTAGATTTTTTTGGTATGTGAAAATGCTTTAATTTAGCCAAGACGCCAACCATTGCATCTCTTTAAACTCAAATGTCTATCACATGAGAAATTCCTATAAGAATATTTCCTGAAGAATACCTTAAATTTAATGCTTTTGGCTACAAAATAGGGATCTCTTAAAGAAAGTTGATTTCATGATGAAAGAATTATTTTCCTATGGAATTCCCATTAACATAGGAAACTCATAGGAATTATTTTTTGCAATTTTTCGGATATTGAAAAAATTATTCATCAGTAAAACATTTTTATCTCGACCTTCTACGACTATTAATTAAATATAGGAATTATTCCCATTTCTATGGTAATAATTCCCATGTCCCCTAATATTATAAAAAATCCACTCACCCAGTATTATTGGACGCTGGCGACAGTTTAACACTCAACACCTGGCCAGGTGGTGGAAGTTTCAGCTCAATCAGATCCTGAAGCATCCTCGTGAACTGACTCTTGGTCTGTCCATGGCGCGTCTCGATCTCCTTCAGCAACTTCCCATAGAATCCCGGTGCTTTTGTGTCCGTCAGCAAACAATAGGCCATCGGCAGGAGGATTTCACTGTTTTCCGGCAGAATCCTCCTACAATATCCATACAGTCTCTCCCCTTCGTCATTCGTCAAGATCAACGAGTAATCCTGACCCTCTTTCGGCCTTCCCTCGCTCTGTTTTGCTCCGCAAGGAAACACTAATTGCTCCACATTCCTCGGAATGACGCTATCCGGCGGAAAGTGACTCTTAATGTGAGCTGTATTTGTGATTGAATTGAACTCCACCAGCAGACACATCCTAAAGAGATCTGTCTGTTGTACCGAGGACTTTCCACCGGACACATCCACGGACTCTCGCCTATGAAGTGTCCCATAAAGCGTGGACGTTCTCCTCACATAATCCCTTCGCTTTTCCGTACATGAACGCGATAGATTTGTACTTGGCTCTTTTCTTGTGCTGCGAATCCTCTCGCCAGAGTCCTCTGGCGGCAGGAGAGTAATATTGGCATCAGACACGGACTTATCAAAGGCCACAGTCACAATTTCGCCCACCTGAGAGACGAGCGCAAAGTCAAAGAAGAAGAAAGAAAGATAATTGGTTAAGGGGGAAATATCTGGAGAATAATTACTTAAAGTTTTAACGAAATTGGTTTAATAAACAAATTTCTAAAACTTCTAAACATCTAAGCTTTGCCCAACCACCACAGATGGCGCTAAAAGTTCCCAAGAAACTCCACCAGGAATTCCGTAGGACAAATTCCTCTTTTCCTTTGGAAAATTTCTCAAGCTCTTTTGAGTAACAAATGAGAAAATTTGTATCTAAAGTCTATTAGGAAACAGCCAAGAATTCCTCAGGATATTCTTCCACGTTTGGTAAGGAAGTGTCTGGGTGATTTCCTATGGTAATTCCTTAGGAAGTTTCCTAATGGTTTCCAAAACGTTTCAGGAACTTTCCATGTAAAAATGCCTGTTTATTTTTAAGATAAATTCCACGGAAAGTTCCTGAAACCACTGGGAAGCCATTAGGAAACGTCCTAAGGAATTCCCATAGGAAATCCGGCAGAACCTTCCTTGCCAAACGTGGACAAAATTACTGAGAAATTCGTGGCTGTTTCCTAAAAATCCGGAAAATCTCCTTCATATTTGAAAAATATAAACTTTTTTACGCTTTACAAGGAATTTCAGTTTGCCTACTTTGAGGCAAATTTCTGGATTAAATTTCGACGGGTTAGGATAATAACATTACAACTACTGTGTATAAGCATAGGAGTTAATATGTTATTATCCTAACCCGTCGATTTGTGCGTTTTCAGATTCAGACTATTTTTCAATCATAATTTAGCTAAAATTGCCAAAATTAAGAGAAATATTGGTCCAATTGCGATTCAATTTGTTTATCTTGAGAAAAATTTCCCTTCAATTTGCCTATTTTCAGGCAAAATTCACTGCAGTTTGCTTATTATCAGGCGAATTTTGCATAAATTCTAACATTTAAGGGTGAATCTCACTTCAATTTGCCTATCTTTGAAGAATAATCTTTGAAGAAAATTTCGAAGCCTATTGCTTATCAATTTGTCTGTTTTTTTTGGCAAATTTCGCATAAATTTGCCTATTTTTTGGCGATTTTTTCTTCCAAAAAGTTAGAATGACATTTTAAACTTAAACTTTCAAATTTTAGCGAATCTATAAATTGTTTTTGTAAAGAGAAATAACGATAAGGGAATTGAAGGGTGAAAATGTGAGGGTAGAATTTGTTTCGAAAGAAAATATAATAATTTAAAATGAATATCAGTACATTATAGGACAGTTTTCCATTACTTACATCCATATTTAATCATCTTTAATGATTAAAGAATAAAAATTTGCAAATATTTTCTGCAAATCTGATTACAAGACAAGAACTTGCGCTTCCATATAACTGCCCCTTGTCACTGTTTGAAACGGTTCATTGAACTCAAAATCTTTGCTCTGCTTGGCTATTAAACACACAATCTTTTTCTTTATTCACTTTCAATCGGCAAACGCTCCATCCACTCTTCACCAGGGCATTTTGAGGAAACTAATGCGTAAGAAAACAAGAAATGTGTGGCAGGCCAATTATTAGCGATGCACAACAGCACCACTTCCGGCCAACATGAGAACGAAGAGGAAGAAAAAAAAAGCAAAACAAGAGCGAATATCGAAGACAATTCATTCAAGGTTCTTCGCAGCACAAAATTCCAATTATTATTCATGTGAAATGGGGGAGAGCGCGCGATCCACTGGGGCGAAGAAACTCCCGTGACACCCGAAAAAAAAATATTCCGCAAAAACACAAATCAAAATCAATGTGGGAAATGATGGTTATCAAGGGAAATGAATGGACATCCTTGACTTTTGCTTATTCTAATGGTAGGCAAAAGCGTTGAACTGCTTGAAGGTGCAACAATTCGTGGGAAATCAATGAGAAAGCAAAAAAAGCGTTAGAATCAGTTGAAAATTTAAATTGCTGTCACTTTGACAGCTGTCAAATGTCACCTAAAGATTTCAAAAGAACTTTCTGAAAGCATGTACCCATGGAAATGCAAATTGTTTGTTGAATAAGATTCAGCGAAGAAGAGCAAAGAATTTACCAGAATATCCCATGAAAATCCATTATAAATTTCTAAATGACAACGAAATTGATATTTAAAACATCATTGTCACATTTTTTGGGACGAAATTGGGCTAAAAAAAGGGAAACTGAAGTGAATTTACCTCATGATAAGCAATTGGATCAGAAATTTACCTCAAAGCTTATAAATTTAAGCGGAATCACATCAAGAAAGACAAATGAGGTGAAATTCGCCTGAAAATAAGCAAATTGCAGTAAATTTCGCCTAAAAATAGATAAATTTGAGCGAAAATTTGTCAAAAATCGGCAATTTGACGTAAAATTTACCTCCTGATAAGCAATATGATGCGAAATATGCTTCAAAGTGTAAAAGTTGAAGCGGAATCGCCCCAAGATAGTCAAATTGAAGCGAGAATAACCTAAAAATATGGAAATTGAAGTGAAATTCCCCTGATAGTAAGCAAATTGCAGTGAACTTCGCCTGAAAGTAGACAAATCGATCCGAAATTTTCCTTAATATAGGCAAATTGAAGCGGAATACGCTTATAAATAGGTAATTTGAAGTGTAATTTGCCACGAATTAGATAAATTAGGCAAAATGGTCTAAAAATACGCAAATTTATCTAAAAATTCGCCTAAAGACAGGCAAACTGAAGCGAAGTTTGCTGCAAAAACATCAATTTTAAGCAAATTTTGAGAAAAAAATCAAATTGAGTTAAAATTTACCTCAAAATTAGCAATTAGATAGGAAGTTTACCTCAAAATAGGAATTGAAACTAAATTCGCCTGAAAATAGACAAATTGCAGGGACATTTTTCTAAAGATAGGCAATTTGGATTGAAATTACCCTTAAAATAGGCAATTTAAGTTATATACACTTGAAAATAGGTAAATTGAAGCGTAAATTGCTACGAAATAGACAATAAGGCGTAATAGTTCGAAAATACGCAAATTGATACTAAAATTCGCCTTAAAATAGGCAAACTCTAACGAAATTTGCTTCAAAAACATAAAATTGGAGAGAAATTCGCCTCAAAATAGGCAAACTGTAGCGAAATTTGCTTCAAAAACATGAAATTGGAGGGAAATTCGACGAAAAATAGGCAAATTGAAGCGAAAATTCACCTAAAAAATAAGCATATTAAGGTAAATCACTTAAAAAAAAGGCAAACAAAATTAAATTTGCCTTAAAATAGGCAAATTGAAAAGGAATTAAAGCCAAATTTCCGTTTAAATATGCGAATTTAAAAGAAATTGTTCTGAAAATACGCAAATTAGTTTAAAGTTGTAGAAAATCACTAAAGTTTTTCGAAAGTTTAAAAATCCCTCAAATCAAAATCACAAATTATCAATATAAAAGCCCCCTAATAAAAATAGGGGAAGGTCGGGTCATCATCACAATATTAGGCGATTATTAATTAGAAAATCAATTTTCCCTTTTTCAAAAAATGCCAACCGCCTCTGAATTTTGAAAATTGAGGTTATACTTTTCGCGGGCAAAAATCGTGCCGCATCGTTTACTCCGTCGGATCGTATCTTATCGTCTCTGCGCATCGTAAAAGTCTTTGACAGTCAAAATCGCCAAAATGGATGTTGAATTGAACCATCGTCTGATAAATTACGTGAAAATCCATCCGATGCTGTACGACAGGAGTTGCCGGGCTTACGGGAACAACAAACTCAAAGCCAAGACGTGGATTGAGATCGCCCAAGCGCTGGGAACAACAGGTGAGAGGCGGAAAGAAGAGGTTTTTTTACCTTGTTAAATTTTGGTATTGGCGAACAGATAAGCAATGCAAGAAGCGCTACAGATCTCTAAGAGACACCTTCGCTCGATGTTTGAAAGAGGCGCGAAATGGAGATGCTGGGAAGCCCTTTTGGGTCCACTTTGACCAAATGCTCTTCCTGGCGGATCACATTGGTCAGAGGAGTGCGTACGACGGGGAGGAAGTGACAGAGACGACGACAAAAGAGGAAGCATCAGAGGAATTTACAATCACTTTGTCGCCTTTTGAGCGTCAAAGTCCAGAACGCGAAGTGACTTTTGTTGACTTGAAGAGCGAAGAAGAAGCGCCAAAGAGGAGGAGACTTCTTGTTGACGAGGAAGGGGAGGATGACACGAGTGAGGTGTTTGGGGAAGAGTTTGGAGTTGGGGTATCAGTGGATGATGAAATGGACGCTTTCATGAAGTTCTTGGGAGCAAAAGTGAAGCGAGCGAAATTGTCCACCAATCAAATTCTCCAATTTCAAATGGACACTCTCAAGTTTATCGCGGAAAAACTGGAGGAACTCAACCGGAAGCAATGAATTTGGTCAGCATGAGGGGCGAATAAGTAAGGATTTCAAGTGTTCAGATAAGATTTATCACAATAAAATTCATATAAATTGTTTTTCTTGTGTTCTTTTGTAGAATTTGCCTATTTTCAGGCGAATTTCGTATCAAATTGCCTATCTTAAGGCAAATTTTCTATATTGATAATTTTGAAGAAAATTATGCTTATCTTGAAGCAAATTTCAATTGCATTTGCCTATTTTTAGGCGAAATTGGGTTTGATTCGATTTTTTGAGGCAAACTTCATTGCAATTTGCGAATTTTCATACCATTTTGCATAATTTGTCTATTTCGTGGCAAATTACGTTTCAAATTACCTATTTTCAAGCGTATTTTGCTTCAATTGCCTATCTTAAGGGAAATTTGGTTAAAATTTCCATATTTTCAGGTGAATAATGCTTTATTTGTGTTTATTGGGACGATTCCGATCAAGTTTAAAAACCCTGAGGCTAATTTTTCTATCAATTTGCTTATCTTGAAGTAATTTTTACCCCAATTTGCCTATACTTTTTGGTGAATTTCGTTTGGATTTGAAGTTTTTGAGGCAAACTTTCCTACAGTTTGTCTATCATAAGGCTGATTTGTGAATCAATTTGTGCCTTTTCAGACTATTATCAGGGAAATGTCAATTTAATTTTGATTCATTTGTCTATTTTTATGCGAAATTCGCTTCATTTTGCCTCTCATTTGCCTCAAGATAGGCAAATTGAGTCAACATTCGCGAGAAAATATGCAAACTGAAGCTAATTGTAAAAATAACCTCAAGATAGGAAAAAATACATAAATTTCGCTAGAAAGTAGACAAGTTCAATAAGAAATTTTTACTTTTTGAAGCAAATTAATGCATAATTTAACATAGAATCAGTTTCTATGAGCTTCTTCAGCTTTAATATGGAAAATTTGTTTAGAATTTGCCTAAAAGTAGGCAAATTTTACGCAATTTTTCTAGTTTAAGGACCAATAAAGTAAAATTCAACCTTTTTGGAGCAAAACTAGAACAAAATATTGCAAAATACGCTCTCAAGTTCAATAATTTAGCAAAAATCTATTCAAAAACGATTTGATGAGAGATTAATCCGGAATATAGGCAAACTTAATTCAAATTAGCATATTTTGGAGCAAATTAATTTCCCAGAACCAACTTGAACTAAACTGGTACAATGAGAGGGAAGAGAAATCATCTTAAGATTCCTTTTAGAACTTTTCTTGGAAGCAATTCACTTAAAACTTCTTTTATCTTAAATATTTTGTTCACAAAGTTTTATTTGTCAAAGTAAATCCTGAGATTTAGCAGTTTTTATTATTCATCATGAAGGTCTGTTTTGTTACAAAATTCGTATTTATTTGCCTTAAACTAGGCAAATTGAGCAAGTTTACCTAAGTACATCCAATAAAGTGCAAAGTTTGATTGAAAGAAAATTTGCAGATCTTAATGTGAATTTCGGGCAAAATTTACGTACTTTCAGGCAAGTGTTTACCAAATCGTCTCCATTTAGTCAAAATTTAGGCAAAATAGCCTGAAAAGTAGGCAAAATTGTCCGGAAGAGGTTTCAAAATTGGATTTATTTTATTAAACCCTAAGATTTTGTCTCAAAAAGGGCATAGTAAAGCAAAATTTACTCATTTTTGATAATAATTGCAATTTTGCCTTGAAATATGCAAATTAGGTCGCAAATTAGCCTAAAAATAGGCAAAATCATTAAAAAATTTGCCTAAATTGCCAATAAGATGGATTTTTTCGCCAAAATTTCTGCCTAAAATTAGCCCAAATAGTAAAGTTGATCACCCCTTGAATTGACCAATAGGAATCCTTAAAGAAAACGTCCTGACCAATAGGATTCCAGCTTTTCAAGGGCAATCAACTGACCTCAATCTGATTGGTTGATTATTTTCCAATTGAGAATCAAATAATCTCGCGCAAAAAAACAAAATCTTGCGTACTTCGAAATCGAGAGGCTTAAGATTATCGCGCCTTATCGCCTTTATCATGAAAAATCTATCTTTATCATGAGAATCTTTTGACTCACCTGATCGTAGATCTTCTCGAAGGAGCGCTCCTCCTGCAGCCCCGTCACATCCGTGCTGAGATAGTGGAGTTCTGGCTTTGTGGGTGACTCCCTGAACTCCCGACTGCTGGCCGTGGACGCCGTGGAGCCTGCCGAGGGGCTCTCAGTGCCCTCCGAGTGGCTCCGGAGATGCTCAAACGGCTCCATATAGATGTGTTCCGCCGCGCTCTTCCGGGTGGCTTCAAATGCCCTCGGGGGCTTCTTGGGGGGTGGTCCCTTGGGCAGGGGGTGCTTCAGTGCCCGCAGGAGGGTGTCACTGCCTTCGGCGGAGACGCGATTCCGCGCCTGAAGCTTCTCTCGGAAGGCAGGACTCCGCTTGATCCTCTTACTCACAGACTCTGTTGACTCACCACTGTCCACACGACGGAGGGTGAAGGCGGTGGCGGAGCGCTGCAAGGCGGGACGATGGGGCGCTACCTTGGGAATTGTTTGACGACTCTGATGCTCCTCTTTCAATAGATTCTCAAATTTTGTACACATCAACTGAACCCGCGTCGTTCCCACTTGTCCAGACATTCTCCCGACGGGGGAATCTCTCACATTGTAGCACTTGGGAAAATCACTGGGTGGCGTCGCTTTTCACGCACTTTTACTCACATTTTTAGGGCAATTTTCTCTCACAGAGAAGAGATTGTTTGTTCGCGGAAACAAGTTTCAGGGCAATCGATGAGATATCGCGATATCGCTCGATGAAAATATCGAAACGGCAGGTGGAATATCGAGAGGGGGAAATTCCACGGAAATGGGGAAAAATACTCGTGATTTTAAGGGTTTTCCGCGGATTTGACTTCTAAAAACAATTTAAAATGGATTTTTGGGGTGTAAAATTGAGGGAAACTCTCTAAAATTGATGAAAAGTGGCTGAATTGTGAAATATCGCGATATTCGCTTGCGGACTACTAGCGCCAACTGTCGGGATTAAAAACAAACACCGTCATGTTTTCCCTTCGCGAATGCTCAAAAATCCCCAATTTTCCGCTGAAAATCATCTCTTGGACGGTAAGAAGTTCCCGGAAGTGCTCAACAAACACCAGGGCAGTGCAACACTTCACCTATGGTGAGTATTCCCCTCATGAGAGCCACAAAACAACAATTTTTCGTGAGAGTGAGGTTATGTTCTCGCAGATCGCGATCCGGCTCCGCAGTTTTTCAGCGAAAAAGTTCAGAAACTGCTGAAATCTCTGACCAGGCTGGACCTGGACACGGTGTTCAGACGGAGGACAGTGTCTAAGAATGCCGTGGAGTATAAATTCATGACCACCGAGCAGGTGCAGCGGGAAGTGGAGGAGAGTCTGAGGAGGGCGCGAATGCGACTCCAGATGCCTCCGGTTGTGGCTGTCAAGGAGCCAGAGCATAGGGTGCTGTCTCAGGATGACGCCCTGGCTCACTATAGCGCGTCAGATATCATTTTCACGGACATCACGTACGGATTGGGGGACTTTGACAGGAAAATCGTCATCCGGAAGGTCGATGGGAGGCTAGAGACGGCGCCACAGGATATCCGGAAGCGTCTCAATCACATCTACTTTCCCACTGAGGGCAGGAAGATCCGCCAACCAAAGATGTTTGAGCCTGAGTATCTGAAAAAGTGTCTGGACGAGAGAAAATATGAGTTCATCCTGGACAGACTCACCGTTCAGTTTGAACCTTATGAGAGGGAGTTCCATGAGATCTCTGGGCAGACATTTCTGCATCTGAGTGACGCTAAGGAGTTCCAGCAACTCCGATCAACTCGACATTTTGGCCCAATGGCATTTTTTCTCGCCTGGCATCGCCTGACGGACAATCTGCTGTTTGACATGATCAAGAGGGACTTCCTGGTGAACGGAGTGGAGCTCGTGGAGCTCCAATGTCACCTCAATGGACACCCAATCCCCCGGGAGGAGCTCTTCCGGCAACTCAGACAACTCAGTGGCCAAGAGGAGGCGCCCGAGAGCGCTCTCCGGCGTCAAATTGAGAGTCAAGTGGGAAAATCCGAGGAAGAACTGAAAGTCGACAGAATCTGCCTGGAAATCCTCAAGGAGTTCGTGCAGAGCAGCTCGCAGAAGAAGGCGCAACTGGAGCTGGCGCTGCAGACACACGAGGAGGCGAATGAGGAGAAGAGACGCATTTTGGAGGGACTTAAAACCGCCCACGGGATCAATTAGGGGAGGTCAAGGCAATTACTTGGCGAATTAATTGCAGAGAAATAGAGTTTTATGCACTTCGAATGGAATTGCTTCATTTTTTTGGTGGTTTAAGTGGATTTGGATGGATTATGGATTTTTGAGGGCTCTTTGAGTGATTCTCAAGAGGTTTTCAAGCACTTTTCATCACCAACAGTTTTTAGGCGGTTGTTTCTGGCTTCCCACGCAATGAGATGGTTGGAAAAGGGGAGTTGAGTAAGTATTTTAGCAATTTAATGTGCTTTAAAATTGAAGAGAAATAGTTTTGGGCCTTTAAAAAGGCATTTTCGTGTGAATATTCACGAATATTCTTCAATATTCAGTAAAAGTCTCTGATATTCACTTATTGTTCTTTGATATTCATTTAATTGAAAATCATTATTCACTTGAAATCTAGAAAAATACTCCAAAACGTCTAAAACATATTTTTCTATGTGAATTTCTTTATTCTCAAGCGAATTTATTACTAAAAATTCTTTTAAAAATTTGAAAACTTTGTTTTACACTTCAAAAACGTGAATATTCACTAATATTCATCGAAATTCTTGCACTATTCTTGTTTTTTTTATCAATATTCACCAATAGTCTCTGATATTCAAAAAGCTTTAAACGTGTTGAAAAATTTTAAACACGTTAAGAAGCTTTAAACGCGGTAAAAAGCTTCAAACGCGTTAAGAAGCTTTTAACGCACTAGAAAATTTAAACGCGTTAAGAAGCTTCAAACGCGTTAAAAAGCTTTAAACGCGCTAAGAAGCTTAAAAGCCGTTCAAAAGCTTCAAACGCGTTAAGAAGCTTTTAACGCACTAGAAAATTTAAACGCGTTAAGAAGCTTTTAACGCACTAGAAAATTTAAACGCGTTAAAAAGCTTTAAACGCACTAAGAAGCTTAAAAGGCGTTAAAAAGCTTCAAACGAGTTAAAAAGCTTCAAACGAGTTAAAAAGCTTCAAACGCGTTAAAAAGCTTTAAACGCACTAAGAAGCTTTAAAGGCGTTCAAAAGCTTCAAACGCGTTAAAAAGCTTTAAACGCGTTAAGAAGCTTTTAACGCACTAGAAAATCTAAACGCGTTCAAAAGCTTCAAACGCGTTAAAAAGCTTACGCGCTAAGAAGCTTAAAAGGCGTTAAAAAGCTTCAAACGCGTTAAAAAGCTTTAAACGCACTAAGAAGCTTAAAAGGCGTTAAAAAGCTTCAAACAAGTTAAAAAGCTTCAAACGAGTTAAAAAGTTTCAAACACGTTAAAAAGCTTTAAACGCGCTAAGAAGCTTAAAAGGCGTTAAAAAGCTTCAAACGAGTTAAAAAGCTTCAAACGAGTTAAAAAGCTTAAAAGGCGTTCAAAAGCTTCAAACGCGCTAAGAAGCTTAAAAGGCGTTAAAAAGCTTCAAACGCGTTAAAAAGCTTTAAACTCGCTAAGAAGCTTAAAAGGCGTTAAAAGCTTTAAAAGCGTTAAAAAGCTTTGAACGCTTTAAAAAGCTTTAAACGTGTTAACAAGCATAAAAGGCGTTAAAAAGCCATAAACGCGTTAGAAGCTTTAAAAGCGTTTAAAAACCTTTAAAAGCTTTAAAGGCGGTTAAAGGAAACTCTCCCGAAAACTCTCCTATCTCCTATAAGAACATGTTTTAAAACGTGTATTAAATAAACTTTAAGGGCATTAAAAAGTGTTAAAATGTTTTAAACGCTTAAATGTGTTCTAAGCGCTTTACAGGCTTTACAATGCTTTAAAAAAAGTGCTTAAAGCGCTTCAAAAACCATTTCCTTATTATATTTTGCTTGTTTTTTTTTTTTAATCAAGCGATTATTGCGTTTATTAAACTTATTTGATATTTTATTTTCCTAAAAAAAATAGAAGTACATAGCCTACATAGCTAATAAATATTCTTCAAGATTCATTTAAAACGCTTAATTCACCAAAACATGTTTTATTCATGAATTTTGCATAAAATTTGTTATTAAATTTTCTAAAATTCTGAAGAATTGTTTCATATTCTTTAAAAATTCTTGATGATTCTTTAATTTAATAAAAAAAAGGGATTAAATAAAGAAAAAATGAACTTTTTCTTGAGAATCTGTGAGCTTTTGGAAATATTCATGGAATAATCATGGAATTCACCGAAATTCACTGTATTCTTCATTTCTAATAAGAATATTTTAACCTAATATTCCTTTCATTTCAATTATTTTGCTTTTTCTAATATTATTCATTAGGTACATTCTTATAACACAAAATCACTGCATGGAAAACCCACGAATATCCATAAAACCCCGCTCCTGAAGACATAATCCACTAATTGCCCTCATAACCGATTTATTTATCCCCCAAATTCATTTCATAATAAGTATCTTTTAAGTATTTTTTAACTCACCTTTCACTAAATTTGCCTTCAAAAGTCCGTTACATTCCCTTTGAAAATGCTCTCCCGATCGATATATCGCTTGCTCAGTGGCGATATTTCCCTTCGGTTCCCTTCGCTCGCGCTTCGTGCCGCCGAGATGGCGCCACTGGCGCACGGTGTCGAACCGCGAACCGATAACGGAGAGCTCCGTCAGTGTTTGTGGTGCATCCGGACCGAGTGGACGTGCTTTGATTGTGTGTGTTGTCTCCGTGAGTGGTGAGTGAGAAGAAAAGTGGCTGCTGGTGGTTTGGAGTGAGTTTTCACGGTGAAAATCGTCACGGTGCGTGACCCGTGGATCGCCATCGTGAGCCCCGTGAGTGTGTTTATAGGTGTGTGGCCACAAATTGGTGGCGGAACACCCCGGAAGGGGTGAGAATGTGGCGTGAAGTGGCGGAGTAAATGGGGAAAATTGACTCTGCTGGTCGGCCATTGCCATTATGTACATAGCATTGTTTTTCCTGGCGAGCACATCATGCCGTCCCGCTCTGGCGCCCGTGACACCCTATTATGCACTTTTTTCAATCTACCCCAGCGCCGCGTCGTGACAAAAAATCGCCCTTGGCGAGAGCGAGATGGCGACATGCTGTGGGTGAATGGGTGGGAGGGAGATGGACAATGCGTGTCCCAATTAAGCAGCTGTCTCGCTCTCGCGCGAAAAGTGTTCAAAAGATAATTTTTCGGTGCAGCTGGAAATGGAAGTGTGTGTCGGGGAAAAAGAAGAAGAAAAAAAGAAAAACGAATGAGAATTATTGTGGATGAAAAAGCGTCAATGAACTTCCTATATCCACACGCACACTTTTTTTCAAGCACTTCCACTACATGGAAAAGTGTCAAGTTTTGGGATTTTTCTCTCAGAAGGAAAAAGTTTGGGACATTTGGATTTTATGAGAAATATTTAAGTGAAATTTTTGGACAAAAAATTTTTACTTAAAATTTTCTAACACTTCTCAATTGCTTTCTTTCAAACAAATTTTTTGTGTTTGAATTAGAATTTTGAAAAAGTCCAAAATTAACTTCCAAATATTCTTGAGGCCCTAATGATAATTTTCTCACGTCTTCACCTCATAAAGTTGTTTCTCTGACCTGATTTCTGGGAGTTGTTCAGGTAGAAACAGCCTCCTAAATCATCAGATGATCCTCCCAAATTGCTACTCCCAAAACTTTGTGACTTTATGACCTGATTTCCAAGTTACACATTTCACTGACCGCCTCCAGAGCCATTATAACTAATAAAAAAAATCACCTCAAACTTTTCTCAACCAATTAACACGTTCCGGAGGCGCAAACTGCGTCGAATTGATGGAATAATCCATCATTTCGGGGAGGAAAATCAATGAAAATGCCGATAACGAGTGACATTGATGGTCAAAGGCAGAAAAAAGCGTGTGATAAGACTCTTGCTGGATTTGACTTGTGGAAGTTGTGATTCATTATTGAATCTGTGGAAATAATTGAGGATTGACCAAGTATTGAATTTGTGATTTAGAACATGTTTTCTCTTTAAAAATGAAGTGTTCTTATAGTTTTGAAAAAGAGAAGATCGTGCAATTTACGAGAATTCAAAAAGTATGTTAAGAAATTACTCTGAATTTTACTTTCTACATATGGAATCAAGTTTTTGATCAACTTGCACTATATACGACCAATGATTCGAGTTTTCTGCCGTTTTCCCGATGAGTTCCGGAATGAGTGAGAAAGACGGCGGCGGACGCACACAGCAGGACGAGCCTTAAAATTAAGGAAAATTTGTTGGCTGCTAGATCGGAGATCAAAATT
>CAKKOB020001758.1:0-18402 GCA_918844115.2 Phlebotomus perniciosus
TAGAGAATGACTTTAGTCGTTATATGGTTGTGCAATGTTGGTTTTTTTTTGTTGTTCGAAGAACTGATAACGACAGAAGAAAGGTTCATTCATGCAAAAGCTATTTTGTGCAAATACCATAAAGACGCGTGAAACTCTGTTAGAGATTATCAAATTTCTGTTTTTGGGAATTTAAAAATGTGTGTTACTGGCCTAAATTTAATGAGCGCAACGGAATTTAAATAAGCTAATGAACAAAGAAAACAGGATGGGGGAGATATTATCGACTGAAGTGGTGTACATTTGAATGGAAATGCGCGAAAGCTTCGAGGAAGCAGAATGGAAATTCTAAAACAAGTGAAGTAAATTTCAGTGCATTCAAGCATCAGGAGCTTTGAGAAGTTCTTCCACAAAATTAGATTTTCTTTAAAGATTGTTTAAAAATTTTCACGAGATTTGAAGAATATTCCCAAACTTTAAAAAAAAAGTTCGTTAGGTCAAAGCTTTCTGAAATTCCTGTAAAGAATTTGTCAAGCTTTCGGATATTTTCTAAGCTTATGAAGTTCTTGCAAAGCTCGTGGAAATTCTGAAGAGCTTTTGCAGATTTTCATGGAGTTTCCATTGAAAGCTTTTGAAAGTCTTCTTAAAAAGCTTTAGAAAACTTTCTTAAACAGCTTTAGAAAGCCTTCTCAAAGAGCTTTCTTTAGGAAGCTTTCTTAAGAAGCTACAGAAAGCTTTCTCAAACAGCTCTAGCAATCTTTCTTAAACAGCTTTAGAAAGCATTCTTAAAAAGCTTTAGATAGCTTTCTTATAAAGCTATTGAAAGCTTCCTCAAAGAGCTTTAAGAAGCTTTCTTAAACAGCATTAGAAAGCTTTCTCAAAGAGCTTTAGGAAGCTTTCTTAAACAGCATTAGAATGCTTTCTCAGAGAGCTTTAGGAAGCTTTGTTAAACAGCATTAGAAAGCTTTCTCAAAGAGCTTTAGGAAGCTGTCCTAAGAAGCTTCAGGAAACTTTGTCAAACAGCTTTAGAAAGCTTTCTTAAACAGCTTTAGAAAGCATTCTTAAAAAGCTTTAGATGGCTTTCTTATAAAGCTATTGAAAGCTTTCTCAAAGAGCTTTAGGAAGCTTTCTTAAATAGCATTAGAAAGCTTTCTCAAAGAGCTTTAGTGAGCTTTCTCAAAGAGCTTTAGAAAGCTTTAGGTTTAGAAGGTTTTAGTATAGAAAATAAATTTGATAGGATATGAAAGCAGTTTAAAGCGTCCGAATTGCAGCTTTGGGGAGCTTTTCTACAAAATATGGAAGTGCTGGAAGTGGTGTACGTCTTTCTGACCATAATATACATAAGAAATGTCTGAAAAAACATAGCTACATTAATATTTTCTAGTGTCTGACTCATTAATAATTACGGTAACTTACGTGTGATTACACGTTTAGGGATGTATTTACTCGATTTACTCTTATAAAAAAATTACTATTGGTATAAAATATGCTATATATGTATATAATGCAAGAAATTCTCTCAGATTTTATACAGACGTACTATTGCAAGAAAGAATAGTTCAGATCAACACCCAATTTCTTGATAACCGACGTGAAAATACTCCGATATGAAAGAAATGATGCCCTCTGACCCCCTTCCCAAGGAAATTACCACTGATGAGTGTCTAAAATAAGCTCTCTTGTCTTGGCGTTCATCTTCACCTTCCCACACCCAATTGAAGTGTGATCTAATAAATTTCAATCATTACCATTTCCATATCAGATCGTGAAGGTTCGATTGTGATCACAAAAACGCTTCCCTGCGGTTTAACACGATATACAAAAGTTGGGAAAAATTCTTCTCCAACACTCTCCTGGGATTATGTTCTCTCTGGCTTCATACCCATTTTTATTATCTCCTCCATTGCCTCTCTTTCTTGGGCAATAGGAGAGACGTGTCGAATGTAGGCCATTTATATTGACGAGTACAATTCTCACGATACCAAAAAGTGCCACTTTCTGATGGCAATTGCATGAAAATCGCGCAATGTGCAAACCAACACCCTCCCCCACGGCAATTTGAGCCATGTGAGAAATATTTATTGATCACCGATTGCATTGGGAGAAATGTCTCTCCGCAAAAACCATATCCACCTTCTTTTTTTTTTACTTCTCTTTGTTGATCTTTTTATGACACATAAATGCGACTAATTAGCCGATAAACTCGCCGATTTTATCACACTTTCAGGTCAAACCACGTGTGATGGAATTTGCATATTTCTGAGAATAGCCAAAGCGCGTTGCACCATCATTGGAGACAGTTTGGTGGGACAAAGTGTAATGATGGTTTAACGAGGCTGTCCAGAAGGGTAACCATCAAATGTCTCTAATAAAATGATTATGGGGGACTTTTAGTTTGGATATATCACACAATTTATGGATGTTTAGTCAACACAATTTATACTAAATGTTTCACATCGTACGGATGACTATAAAATGAGGCCGCCCACGCGATTGAGCGCCCTCGCCATCCCGCGAGCCACGCCACCGAACACCGCGTGAGCAGGTGTATCCGATCACATCTCATGCAAAAAGTCTCTCCCCAAAGACACAGGTGAGAATTTTGCCCAAAATCTTTCCATGAATTTCATGACTTTTTGACTCCAGATAGCATTATTGGGAATTTATTTGAAATCATTCAAATCATTAAGATAATTCCTACATTTATAGGAAATTTAAACACTGATAGAAATATTGGTTGTATCAACTAAAAACAATGTTTTGATAAGTTTCAGGAATTTTACAAATGTCTACAAATGATAATTACAAATGTTTAGTTGAACCATCAGGGCTGATATTATCAGTAAAATAATAAAGAAAATAGAATTATCCAAAAGTTCATCTAATAAAAAACCACCGAATACTCTCTATTAGTTAAATTGACAAATTTAAACCAATTAGGTTTACTAAAGTTGGGTTGATATGTCATCAAATTATGTCAATGAAATTGCTAGGAAAGTCTGACGATTCAAACAAACCTTGGATCAATTATTGAAGCTTAAATTTACCAAAAGTGTTGTTATTTCACGAGAAGTTCAGTTAAACATCAAGAAACCGTTAAAATTTGAAATTTTCCTGATAAATTTTAGTTGAATTTACAGAAAATACAAATGCTGATTTATTTTATTAAGTCAAAAAATTTAAACTGCAAAACGTAACGGGTTTTGTCTTCCAAAATGAAACATCTTCACAAATGTAAGTTATCAAATTATACGTTTTTCAACATAGTTTGTCCGGGAAAATATCACCTATATAATTTAAATATTGGAAAAATAAATTAATAAATTAAAAATTTCCAGTAATCCAAGCTTTATCCAATTAGCGCAACCATTTACTAAATTGATTCTGGTTAAATCAATTTTTCAAAGATTATTAAAAAGCAGTAAAATATATTTCAGCAAAACAATGGCCGGTTGGCTAAATGTTTCGCGAAAGATTGAATCCCCAGCGGAGTCTCTCGGAGGGCTCCACTGCGTTGGACCCCAAAGACAGCACGTGGAGGTGAATTGATCAGTGGGTGAGATTGGCGGGAGAGTGACATAAATGGTGAATTATGCCTTCGGAGCGGGTGATCAAATTGACCCCAAGGGGGCTGAACAAATTCACCTCACGAGAGATCCGCTAAATTATTTCAATGGGATCCCATACAATCAGACAAACATCCTCAAGACGTCATGTTGAGGTGAATTCTGGCAAATCTCATTCTGGCCAGATGATATTTATGACCAGCACAAAATATTATCCAACAGAAGTATCTTCGTCACTGTGTCTGGGGTTTAAACGAGGAGAGCTCTTCATATATAGTCTTGAGGTCTGCTGGATGGGGAGTAAAGGGGGGCAATGGTGATCTGGTGGAATTTATAATTCGTCAGATTTTTGGCTGACAAGGCAAAATAGATACACTTTTGCCCACCTGAAGTACCAATTCAGTGATCCGAGAGTGGATCTCCATGAGATGCTTTGGGACTCGAATATCATTTGAATGGCAAAGCAATGGGAACAGCCATCGAGATCTTTGCCTGCCAATTTTCCCATCGTCATCTCATACAACGCTCCTCTGCAATTGTGCATTCTCGAATGAATTGGAAGTGCAAGCGAATGCCGGAGAATCTCTAGCGTCAAATCATTGCCCAAGATAACCACACCTAGAGATGTCATGTTTAGGGTTACGTGTACCATAAGAGAAAGAATCGCTGGCGTCCACATCATCTCGGTCAGAATCTTCCGGTTCTTTCATAGAGCCATCCACAATGTTACACACAATTGTGCGGAGAAATAATTTTGCTGGCGACTATTTGCGAAGAAATATTTATGCAAATATTATTGCTATTTTGAACATTCAGCGGATTTACCTGGAGAAATTCTTTTGCAGATTTTGCACTGAGAAAAATTTTACGGCACTTTGACTCGTGAATATTTAATGGTTTAACTTCATAAGAGTAAAATTTCGTTGCATGTCTCTCAATATAAAGTGTTTCAAGTGATACAAAATTGCATACAAAAAGATTTTATTAGTTTCTGTTTTGGAATAAAATTTTTATATTGAATTAATGTTAACATCTTTGTTATTTAAACACTGAAGTAAATATGAAGAAACATTGTAGAATGACTGAAAATCTATAGAATGTCTTGTAAAAACTTTATAGAATTTCTAACAGACGTTTTAAAAAATTTCAAACAGAAACTGTAGATTTTATAACAAGGACTCTTTATGTTTCTAACAAAAATATAGAAGCTTCAAACATAAACTCTACAGAATTTTTAGAAATAAGAATTACAATAAGTTTCTTTTAATTTTTTCTAATAGAATCATAAAGAGAGCTTTTACTGATATATCGAAGCTTTGACTTATTCTAGAAATCACAGAATTTTTCCCAAATTTAGATTGGAATCAAGACAATTTTCTAAAATTCTAGTTATTAATATGTTACTTTATGGACACGTTTAATTTGCCTACATTTAGGCGAAATGACGTTGAAACGTTCAAATTAATAATAAATCAGAAATAAAATTTTGTAAAATTTGCTAAATCGTTACTATTTAAATCAGCAATTAAAACTTTTCTGTTGACCACATTTTGCGCGCGAAATTCACCTAAAATTAGGCAAAAACACCACAAAACCCGCCTAAATACACACAAATTTGTTAAATTTGCCAATTTTTCGGCAAAACATCTAAAAATCGCATAAATTTTAATAAACTTGCACATCCTCCATTCTTCTAGTAATTTTCTTTGAGTGTATCTGCGTCAAATTGTCCACCATATAATAATTTCCTTTGGCACGAGGGAAAAGAGATAAACAGTGGGATTTCTCTGGAAGTGTATATGAAAAACCCTCACCTTCCAATGGTCACATTAATATGCGAAAAGGTATTTTTCACTGTCGAATAGCTGAGGCATCAGCATAATGTTGACATGAATATAAGAAGCGACAAGTCAAGAGACGCACGTACCGACTCTAAAAGGCAATAAGGTGACTTTAAATTCACCACGATCGCCAATATTTTTATTACAGAACGTGTGTAATATCAATTGAAATAGTTTCAATCCAGTTGGGAGGCAATAAATACGCGACAAATCATGCCATTTCGCCTCTTGCTGGGGCATCTTTGTCCGATTGTCCATCACGTCTTCCCCAGAGAGTGTCTTCTTTTTTTTACCATCCACGTGATCATCTTCACCCAGACTTGACGATCACTTGACACGAAAATTAGCTACCAATCTTAATTTCACTGCACAGTGAAAATCTCCCTGCAGTTTCCATGGACTCAATCTGTTCGTCTGATGGAAAAATTAACAAATAGATATTTTGTAATGGTTTTGCGAAACTCGTTCCCATATGTGTGCCAGCCACTTTTCACCCCAGTTGAGATTCTACAGCGAAGAGGCGCACAAAAGAGCCACAAGGCGGGATCTTTTTTGCCAAGTGGCCATCCACCGTTTGTGATTCATATGCCAGAAATGTTACTACAAAATGCTTGGTGAGAGATGCTGAGTTGAAGAAGAAAGGTAAGGAGAGAAAAAAAAAGAATGGCGAAGTCAAGGGAGAGTCACCATGGGAGTAGATCAAAGCGCATCCTTCTTGTGACAATATTGAGTTGGTTGTGGCTCTTGCATATCTCATTCTGATGCAGAGCACCTTCCACCTTGTACATGAGCCGCAAAAGAGCGATGACGACCTGGAGCCGAGAGAGCCATTGAGAGCCAACAATCGCGTAATAAATTGCATATTAAGCATGTTGAGACGACTTGAACTCCTTATTCATGTCATATTTCTATTAATATATCATCTTGGGAGGGTAAATGTGACAACAACTGCTATGCAAGATGATTACCTTCCACAGACTTCTGAGGAAGATCTGTAAATTAATCAGATACTATGTATGTTAAGAAATATATAGGTATAGTTTTGCTATGTATATCAAAAAATCTGAATTTTCCAAGAGTAATTTCAGAATTCATAACAGGGAAAATAAATTCTATAGAATTAGAAGAAAATTAATATCAACTGAAGAATGAAAAAGCAAAAAAATGATCAAGAGAAGAAGTCGCGAAATATAAAAGGTTCTCATGAGATTCTACAGTATAAAGATCATAAAGAATTCCAATAGGAATTCTGAACAAAATTTCTTTTATTTCAAGAGAATTTTCCCAAAGCTTTTCGAAGAATAAATGGGAAATTTTCATGGAAAATCTATTAGGAATATTGTGAGGAATTTCGTTCAGTAACTTTCCTACGTTAGGCAAAGGAGGGTTTCTCGTGATTTCATTTAGGAAATTTCCTTGTACATTTTGTAGAAAAGCTCCCCAAAGCTCCAATTTAGACGCTTTGAAGAGCTTTCATCCTATCGTTTCTTATTTTCTATATACTAAAGCCTTTTAAAGCTTTTTAAGAAAAATTTCTAAAGCTTTCTAGAGCTTTCTAAAAAAGTTTTCTAAGAAAGGTAACCAAAGCTTTCTATGAAAGCTTTAAGAAAATCTGCAAAAGCTTTCCAGAATTTTTAAAAGCATAGTGAAACCTTTAAAAGCTCTAAAAAATATTCGAATGCTTTACAAATTTTTAAATGCTCGTTAATTTCTGCTGAGTTTCAAAGCAATTTTAAAAAGCTTTCAAGATTACACTTTTTAATGTTTAGGAATTTCCTTTGAAGTTCCTGAAAGCTTTCAGAAGCTCTTAAAAATATTCCTAGACCCTGGAAAAACTTCCCAAAGCTTCTGGTCTTCTTTGGACACTTTCAAAATTACTTGATTTATCTTAGCATTTCCATTCCACATCCAAAAATTCTCGCGCACTTCAATTTAAATGTATACCACTTCAGTCCATAATATCTCCCCCTTGACTATAAACAAACTTTCATAAAGTGGAATATTCTACTGTAATTCTCATAGGAATTGCTTAAGAAGTTTTCTGATCGCTTCCAATCGTTCTCGGACAGACGATAATTTGGGAAATATATAGAAAACTTTCCGAGGGAAAGGTCATGCTTTCTTTCTAATGATTCTAATGATTTTTAAAAGCTTTCTAAACAAATTCGACGGATTCTGATAAAAGTTTAGAAGTTTTAGTAAATCTTTCAATATCTTTAAGAACTTGTCTTTGAAATTGAAAATCGTCCCATCAATAACATGGTTTGTAGCTAATTTAATTGAGTGCCATTTATTGCTGATAATCAATGGACCATGTGACAAAACGCTGACCGTTTTGATCATCTAATTCACACCGTGGCTGGACAAAAGCGGAAGATCAACCACAAATTTCCAATTCAATTATTCGTGGGTGTGTCAATTGAATAGGAAATTTTCTCTCAAGTGGTGGAACGAGTTTGTGAAGATATTTTCGGAATATCTCTTTAGCCGACAACATCAAACGACGCGAAACACTTGAGGATGGGCTTTTGGCGTAAGTTTTCTGGGTTAATTCTATGTCAAGTCGTATTGAGGTCTAATACGGATAATATGGGGATTTTGATGATGAAACCTCTTCCTGATTAATCTTAAGCCCATAGTGAATTATTGAACAGGTGGAAGCTTTAATTATGGAGAAGCTATTATGTGGTCGCTCTCGAAAATCACTTAATTGGATAGATTTCGGCTGATGAGATTTTCCCAAGATTCATCTAATAGGATCAAATAGGCTACCGTCTTCAAAATTCACACGTCAAATCCCTAAATATATCACCTGGGAACTTCTTGTGATCGAACAATTTACATCGGAGATTTTCTCTTTGTGCGACTGTCACCCATTTTTTATCCAATTTTATTTCCAAGACACAAGATCCATATTTATATGAAAGATTCATTAAAATGAGACAATTTCCATTCGTTTCATTGATGTCTTCACCCACCTAATTGACCATTTACATTCCTGTTGATTTCAGTGTTTCTTTCCTCCTCTCTCGCCTCAATCTCGCGATCAAACGGTGAAATATTGAATTGATCGACTTTTTGTCACAACAAATGATCAAAAATGGTTTTGCAACATCCAGACGATCTCATTTCTCGCAAGCAAATTTGCTCCATAGCATTCACCGAGACGGAAAATGATCTGCGATCATTTGAAAATGCACACAATAATCAAATAGAGTTTAGAATGTGGTGGTTTCAAGGTTTTTCTGCACCATTCACGACCTTTTCATCACAACTGATGATAAAATTTAATTTATTTATTTCAAATATTGCATGCAAATCGAATTTGCTTTACGATTTCATTGTTATTTCAAATAAAATACTTTTTGTACTTCTGATTTTAGGGATTGGGATGGAGAATGCTTTTTAAATGGTAGGTACTTTGTGATGTGTTGAGGTTTTAAAGTTTAAAGAGACCAAAGAAACGAAGAAATTTTAGTTAGAAGAAATAGTATAGATTTTCAGGCGAAAGGAGGAAAAATTTGCCGACAAATATGCAAATTTCTGTAGAATTACATATTTTTCGGCGAAATAATTCAATCAACATAAGATATTTCAGATTGATATCAATTTGCAGACTTTGAGCCATGCTTTAACGTTAAATTGAGACAATTTAGTATACATTTAGGTAAAGTTAGTCTTTAATTTGCAGACTTTCTGGCAAAAATATGTCACTTTGCATATTTTGCGGCGCAAATTTGAAAAATCTAAGTATTTTTTGAAAATCAACCTGAATCTTCAAGTGTTTAACAAATTTTTATGTCTAAAAAAGCTTTTAAATCCATTTTAAATTTATCTCTTCTATACTTTAAATGCCTCCCAGTGTAGTGTCTTGCTCATCCATCGCGAGACAGAGTTGAATCGAGATTAAAAAGGGAATCTCAAGATCATTTCACAGAAAATGATCTTGGCATTCTGACAGGGAGGCAACATCTAGCGCAAGAGATATTGAATTGAGCGCCAGAGCGCAGTGGAAGGGCGAAAAGACACATAATTTATTTAAATTTAATGTTTGTATCTTATGAAATAATCTGACAGCATCATCGCGACTGTTGAATGTGTCGTCACATAATAATTTGAATTATGGCACTAATTTGTCCAATTGCATCTGCTAAAGTCACAATGCATGTGAGCATCTAACGATCGCGATGTTAGCATAAGATGTGGATGACAATTGCATGAAAATGTTGGCCTTCCCATCTCATTGGCTTCTTTTGAGACACTTGCCGCTCTTCATTTCACCCTCCTCTCACGTCTTGGTTCGGAGAAGGAGAAGAAGTTAAAGCAAAAAAAAATCACCTGAAAAGCTCCACTTCCTTGTCGCCTTTCTTTCTTCATTCCTTTTACGATGCCAAACTGCCAGCTCGATCATGCTCCAAAAATTCCAATTCACCGAATGGATACGTGGGGGAATTGGGGCGAAGGGAGCTTGTTTTATTGACAGTCCAACTCATCTATATATTGGAGAAAACCCATCACATTCCACCTTAATTTCATAATTGCATCTGCGATCGTGGACTGACACAGTGAAAAAAAAATCACTCTTCATTCATTTGACATTTTCTGCCGAGAATCCAAAACGATCATCTCCCGGGCAATTGAATTTTGCCCACATTTAACACCGCCCCAAAACTTCTGCATGGCCGTGAATTTTCTGCACTGTGTCGATCAATGATCTCATGACACTGATAAAAAGTTAACTTGAAACTATTCAATAACAATTTCTTTGCGGGTGAATTATCGTCTGACGATAGCTTTTAAAAATTATCAAAAGAACGATTAGAATTTTAAAAAGCCCTTGAAAGAGAGAGCATGTTAATGAGTTTAGGAGTTCATTTCCTATAGAACTTTTTTATTAACTTGAAGAACTATTCTAGTAAACGCGATGAGCGTTTACTAAATTTAAGTTAGGAAAAGAACGCCCAATAAGCGCTTTCTAAGTATTATTTTTCTAAGAATTGCTCAAAAAATTCTTGCAAAAGAATAAATAAAAAAATTTTGACAAATTAAAAGCGACCGAAATATGCAAGTTGAGGCATTTAAAAAACGCTTTCCAAAATAAACGCATATACGACATTTCCAGATTTTTTTTTATAAATAAACGGCCAAAGAATGCTTTAAAAATTCAAATAAATTATTTTTTAATAAACACCCAGAGAGAGCTTCAAAAACTGAAATGGATTTGCCAAATATGCTCAAAAAGCACTCAGAAAGAATACGTTAACAAATTTTTAAGAGTTAAAGATCTTAAACGCATAAAGAACCATATTTTTAAGAGAAAGAGGCGTTATTTCTTTTAAAAATTTGGTAACATATCATTTCCGAGCGCTTTTTGGGTGATTCATTGATAATATGTCAATTAATTTGAAAGCGTTTTTTGTTAATTATAAAAATAATTTATTTGATTTTTCTTAAAGCGGTGTTCCTCAGCCGTTAATTTAGAAGAAAATATCTGGAATTGTCGTTTAGGCGTTAATTTTGATTAGCGTTTTTTAACACTTTAACCCGCGACATTTGGGCGCTTTTGTCATTATATCTTTTAGGCAGAACTTTAATTCCTACAAATGTTTTAAAAAGAAGTTCAAGAAGATGCTTCTTGTTAAAAAGTCGTTAATGTTTCCCAAACGCGCCCACGAAAAATCCTTTAGAAGTTTTTTCATCTTCAATATTAAAGAAATTCCTGTTGAAGAATTTCTCTCAGTGTGATATTTACGATCCACCATCCTCAAAAAGTCTCAGCAGGAATTCTCACTCAAGTACAAATTTCGCAAAAAGCGCCCATATCAATTTTCCATGCACGTCGAGTGATCAATAAACAGCAAAAGATCAGTGGATCGTGTGTGAGAGTAAAAAAAAGAGGCAATAAAAGGTGCAGTGAAGGAGCAAATGGTTAAGAGTCAGAAACAAGTGTAATTGATGCAAATGGTAATTAATAATGGAGCAATTGGTCTCGATCTAGATTTAACATCTTATAACAAGATTTCAATATGTGGCGTGGATAGAGACCATGGCGATGCTAATCATCAATTGTTCCACCAAAACATAAATAATGGCATTTCGTTGGTGCGAGTGAGAGAGCCAGAGACAGATAATGTAACAAATAACGATCACTATCGTGTGTCGTTTCGCAATTTCACAAGGAAATATATAGAGTCATACAAGAGAGCCGCAGCAAGATCACATAATATAGAGTTGTACACAGCCTTGAAAGTTGTTCCGTGCATTGAGAAAGAAGATGAAGTAGGAAAAAAAAAACGACCGATCGTTCGGCTGTGTTGTATATATAATTGAATACATCGCTGATTGCAATGATTATTAAACCATATAACAAAGTATTATAGGGTATAAATGCTCCGATATGATGTTGATGGCAAAATGTATAAGAGATTGCGACGATGTTTGGCATCAACTGGAGCAAAATGCCTCGATCATTCTCTTCGCATGTCCAACACTTGTGCCACTACAAAATGCCAAAGTGATTGTTTCTAATGTCTGTCTTGTTTATTCTTATAATTCTCTTACATCATCCGACACTTTACAATTGTATGAGAATGACATTTGCTCGACTTGCTATTATAATGATCATCTTACTTTTCAATATATAGTGTTAGCAATGGCATAGACTCAACACCGCCGTGAAGAAGTTGAGATCGCGGCAAAATTGAAGGTCGTGCTAAATCCTTGTTCATCAACAAATCGCACCCAATCTACAGATTTGGACGATCGTTCAGTTTAATGAGGTAAATGAGTCACTTTTGCAAAATGAGGCTTATGGGAAAATTCAGCTCTAGCCTAGAGCGATCATCAATGTAATATTCCACGAGATTGTGCACTGAGAAGAATTACTATACAGATTTATCTTAATTTCTAATCTTTAAAATAGTGTACACCACTTATAAAACTTTGTTATTTGGCATGAAAGCGCCTTAAAGCTTCCAGAGCTTTGGAAGTACCCAAACACCTAAATAACTTTTCATAAATCTTGAGGAATTTCTAGGAAAGCTTTCAAAAATTTAACCCAAAGAAATATCTAACAAATGCTTACAGTTTTCACGAGAGAATAATAAAATTATTAAAACTTTACAAAATTTTAAAATATCGTTACAGAAAAGTAAAGTAACATTCAACTATGCAGATTTTTCTATTATTATAGTAACTTCGCAGATTTTTACGGACCTGAAAAGACTTTCAATAATCCCTAAAATATAATACTAACACATTATAAAGCTTTAGAATTTTTTAGAATTTCTTAGAAGTCAGGAATATCGAAAGCTCTCATATTGCTCTTGAATTGCCAAAGCTCAAAAACTGACTCAAAAGTTAATAAAATTTTCAAAAGTTACAAAATTATTTAACAAAATTTACTGAAGGTCTACAAAAGCTTTGAAAAGCTCCTGATCATAAAGTTCTAATTTAGCACTTCCATATTTCTTCCCAAAGGGGAGATATTATGGACTGAAGTGGTGTACATTTAAATGGAAATGCGTGAGAGCTTTTGGAAACGCTAAATCAAGTAATTATGAAAGTTTTCAATTAAAATAATCTTTGGAGAGCTTTTGAAATCTTTCAAGAGCTTTAAAAGAAATTCTTATACTCTGAAAAAATAAACATGATTTACCTGAAAGCTTTCAAAAATTAATGTATAGCTCTGCAAAAATTTACGAGTATTTTAAAAAAAATCTGGAAAATTTATAAAACTTTTGCATAGGTTTTTTTGTGCTTTTGAAATTTCTGGAAAGCTTTTGCATATTTTCTTAAAGCTTGCATAAAAAGCTTTAGAAACATTTTTTAGAAGGCTTACTTAGAAACCTTTCTTGTAAAGCTTCTTTTTAACCTCTCTTAGAATGCCTTCTAATAAGGCTTTCTTCTTAAGAAACTCTTCTTAGAATCCCAGAGCTTTCTTCTTAGAAGGCTTTGTTATAAAACTTTTCCTATAAAGCTATCTGAAAAAATTTCAGAAAGCTTTTTAGTGACATTTTTCTTAAAAGCTCCTTTTCTTAGAAAGTTTTAGAAAGCTTTACAAAAGCCACTAGAAAGTTTTCTCGAATACTTTCTAAAGACTTTTCTTAAAAAACATTTTTGGGCTTTCTTAAAAAGCTTTCTTAGAATGCTTTCTGAAAAGGCTTCTGTAAAGCTTTCTAGTGACACTTCTCTTAGATAGCTCTAGAAACCTTTCTTATAAAGCTTCAGAAAAGCTTTTAGAAAGCTTTTTATTGACTCTTTTCTCAGAATTCTCCAGAAAGATTTCAGAAAACTATATTTAGAAGGCTTTAGTATGGAAAATAAAATTGATTAGGATGAAAGTCCTGAAAGCATCCGAAATGGAGCTTTGAAGAGCTTTTCCACAAAAAGTGGAAGTGTTGGAAGTGGTGTACATATTTTTGACCCAAATATCTCCCCCTTGTTTCTTCCAAATAAGCTCGTGTAACTTCCATTCAAGTGTACATCACTTCTGATGACAATATTTTCACCTTGGAATGTTCTTATTAATATTGAGGAAATTAATCCGTTTCTAGGGAATTCCTTATCGAAGTCCTTGGGATTCTTTAGGGTTATGATCTTTCTCAGATCAAAGAATCGGCAAATTGTCGCAAATTTGGCATAAAACTAAACAAATTAATACCATTTTCCTCAAGCAATTCAACAAATCTGCGCCAATTTCGCATTAATTCAAAATTACACCATTAATCTCAAACTTATTTTTACTTGACTTCAAAGATTTTTCTCAGTGTTTCTGAGAGCAGAGCAATCATGAGGATCGGATTAATTTTGGTGTTTTTGTTAACCACCACAGGGCAAGCATAAAAAATCATCGATCACCAACGAAGAAGATGGTGAAATTTCCTCACCGATCATGGCGTCTTTCAATTAAAGTCCGTGATCTTCGTGAAGAAACAATTAGTGCGGCCGAACAATTAAAATGATATCAAAATTGGCAACCGCAATGCAGAAGTGCAGTGCCCCCCAGAAGAAAGATGAGTGAAAACGACCGGCCGAGTCATGAAAACGTAGGCTTGCCGCTGGTAATGAGATGATCTTCTTCGATTCTCACGTTTATCCAAACACTTAATGCACGCATTGGGTGGAACATTGGTATTATGGCAATTTAAGTGGATATGGACTCTTGTGTTGAGCTATTTTATTAGATTATGTACATCCCGGGCCCATTTAAAGGTTGATCGTTGTGGCGGTTTCAGTGAAAGAGAAAGGGCACATTTCAATCATTGTTTTTATTGTAACAATAAATTAAATTCTGTGCAAATTGCTGGGGGAGAGAAGGTTAAATAATTACCGCCACATCCAGACACGACTGATCCAGAAAATATTGACGGAATTGCCCTCTCCCTATCTCACCAGATATGAATCGCAACCTGCTGGTGTTTGCACACGGTATGGGATAAGGATCAGGTGAAAAATCCATTAGGAAGAGAAAGGTGGACGCGAGGTGAGGTCCATGGTAAATTGCAAAACACCAGACCAAACCACGTAAAACACATTTGTGGATCGTGAGACTTGGCAATGATGAGGCGATCATGACAGTTAAATAAATTTTTTTTCTTGTGCACCAGGGCGATCTCAAACACTATGGAACGGTATGATCGCGTGTGTTCATTGAGATCACTTTATAATGATTTGGATCTCTCGCTCTCAATGTTGATCCTCTATGAGGCTCTTTAACTTCAAATTAAATTCCTCTTTAGCATCAAATGTTCCATCATATTTTTCGTATTTACCTCTTGATCGCCTTTTTTTTCCTCCCCGGTCCCATGAGCCACCCAAAACCATGATCTTTCTTATATTGTTCTGATTCCCACAATAAAAATCGTTATACAGTTTTTGATCCATTTCATTGCACATTGGTGTGAGGAAGAGAAATGGGAAGATTTACTCAAGAAGATGATGAAGAAGAAAAAATTATGATCTCCCGGAAATTCATAAATCCTCAAACCGGCGAAGAAATATTTTACGATAGGTACTTTAATAATTTTATTTGGCCGTTCACAGGGAATATCTTTCAATTGTGAAGAGTTCATGACCCATCCCGAGCACTATCCTCCCATTTTCACACAAAAAAAAAAACCATAATGATAATTCCATCCACGTGTATTTAGAGGCGTGATGAGTAAATATTGGAAGAGGCATAGTAAGAATTTTTGAATATATCTAGCGATTCTAACAAATCTCGATTTTTTTTGGGTGGCATCCTCTAGTTCCACATTCACCCCATAAAGTCTGGGCCACGATCTTCTCACAGGAGAATCAATAAATCTAATTTATAAATTTATATTTATGACTCTTTTCAATTACCATCCCAAGATGATTATCGTATTTCGACTCATGTGCTCGCTCGCCGTGTAAAAGTGAATTAAATTGCGATCACGAGGTGAATTATTCAATTGTGAACTCATCGATCATTCGAAAAAGCAGCAAATTGCAGAGTAATTTTTCCCCCCGATGTGTTGTGTTAAATTTAGATTTATCTGTCAGTGATCTAGTGTATTATTTTCTTATGGATTTTTAACTCGCCTCTATGATTCATGAGATTCTTTTCATCAACACCAAAATGCGCGCAGAGAAAGGCCTTTTTTGGGACTTGAGGAGGGCGAAGAAGTTCCCACAACACATTTTTTTTGCCCACCATCTCAGTATTGCCAAAGTACCGAAATAATGACAACCACTTGAGATCCTCCAGTGATCGTAAATTGTGAGGCTTGTAGATCATCTCATTATGGAGCTATTAATTTACATGTTGGCGAACGTGACTATTACCTACACTTTGCACATTCACTGTCAGAGCAATCCAATCAGTGTCAAATGATTGTGAGAGAGAGAAAAACAAAGCTGAGAAATCATCTTCGATCAGTAGAGGAAGTCTATGAGATCTATTTGTTTAACCCAACTCAAGTCCACCTTCACGAAAGTGATCTCGTTTCCTAGACACTCTCAAAGTTCAGCTATCTGCAAGTAGTACCCTTGTTGCTTTTGAGTAATATTTAAATTTGTATGGGAGGTACTAATAGGGGATACCAGAGGAATTTCCCTGTGTATCAAAGTTATAGAGAACATCACCCTTGTCATCCCCGCCATACATCGTGCCCCACTAGCGCTTCATCTTGATAGTGAAAAGGTCACAAATATCGAAAATGTGGTAAATTCGTATAGGAGGAGGGGAAAAGTTTTCATATAGCCTATATCCCAATCTGGAATGCCCATTATACTCATACTAAATTTTAGGCACAGCGGTTCAGCGGTTTGGACGTGATACATTTTTGACGGTTGAAATTTGAATTTAAACTTTAAATTTTATACAATCGACGATATATAAAGGGGAAGTTATATTGATTTTCCTTATTCAACTAGTAATTTAAAATATTAAATTACAAATTCAATTTGGTATAAAAAGCACATGCCAAGTTCACACTTAGGGAGAGCTGGGATTGTGTGCCACCTCGGGATGTAATGCAATTTGCTTATCATCTGAAAGTTGCTGGTAAAGAGTAGAGTCGATAAGAGTCAGTATTTTTTAAAAGTTCGAACCCTAATATCTAGGGTTTCAGGTGAATGTACAGGATAGTGCGAGCCTCGTTGGAAAGGTCTCGATCTCAGCTACAACATACTAAAATTTCATCAGAATGCATCGTTTCGTTCTCGAGATATTTGTCTTTGAAAATTTCAAAATCTTTTTTTTTGACTTTAGCGCCACTAGCGGTGGTCGGACAAAGTTCAGGTGTACTGAAGAGTTGTAGTTTCCATTAGACATTTCTAAAACTAGATCATAATACAAATTCGGACCCAGAACCGGGATATGGCCGATTAAAAATTCAAATTTTAGACCCTAATATCTAGGGTCATAATAGAGATAGGGTCTAGTGTGACCCCATTTTGGAAAGCTCTCGACCTCAGCTATAACGTGTTTAAATTTAAGACAGATCCATGCCATGGCGGCTGTGCTATTTAAGAAATAAAATTTTAGGGTATTTCAAAATGGCGGATGTGGGGGTGGAATTTGACATCATAATCCTCTGTCTTTCGGTAGATATATGACATTTGCCGACAACTGCAAGTCGATATCTCTTACCGTTCTCTTGCTACAAGGGCTAAAACAACATACACCGGGCGGAAAACTTTTTTTGCCGCACATATTTTTAGCTGGGATTCCCATATCCCAGCTTATTTTTAATGTGGGAACTCTGAAACGTAAAGCGCCCCTAGTCTCAGGGCTCTACGGTGAATTTCATCTTCGGAGCCGATTACAGAAGAGCAAGGATATGGGTATCCCAGCTCTAATAAATACAGATAACTCTGGTCAGGATAGATTCTCTCTCCACAATGGTAACTTCTTCGCTCTGCCACGCACATGTAATTATATAAATATATAAAGCAGAGTGTGCATATCGAAATTGGCCAGATCACGGTGTTGAAAACTCTTAGATAATGGGAAATGGCCCCACTATCTGAAGTCTGTCTAACGCATCGTGGAGCAAGCAACTGGTGTTTCTGAGAGCAATACCGATACAAGGAATAAGAGCGGACATTCAGTTGATGCGATTCTGAGGCTCAATGGATGAGGGATGAGACTTTCAATTTCAGGAGAACGCGACATCTACACATCTTGTGACCAAGCTAGTTGCAAAATAGACACGTTGCCGACATTAGCGATGTAGGTACATTTCGTTTACGACTACTTTGACTCCTGATAATAAGGTCAATAATTGCCTTCTTACGACTCCTGAATTACAGAAATCTAGCTCTAACTTAGGAATCGATACTATTATAATTAACATCTGCATATATTGAATAATGGAAAATCTTTAATAAATTTATCGAGGCAACACAAAGTTTCATAAAGTTATTATTGTAGAAGTACAAATCATAAAATAATTAATGATGGGAAATTGGTCATCGCATTGCTATTGCATATATAAAGGCATCATTCAATCAATATATGTCACAGTAACAATTCCACTATGGAAGAC
>CAKKOB020001759.1:0-18386 GCA_918844115.2 Phlebotomus perniciosus
CACTTTATGTTTTTTGGTCTCCAAGCTATCCTGTTGTTTGTTTTTCGTGTATTATAGGTATAGCAGAAAGACAAAATTTTAAGCACACTAAAATATTAAGGGGTAAAAAACTTTTCGAAAATTTCATATATATGCCCAAAATTCACAAGAGTTTTATTTCTCTATATCCAACACGATTTTGAAAAGCTCAAAAATATGTCTGCCCCTGTGTGTTGTATGAATTTGTGTTTTGTAGGGGGAGGCACCCCAGTTTGGTACAGCTTCTAGTTTGGTACAACACAATTTTTTATGTATTTTTCTTGAACGAAGCTGGTCCACTCTATTATATCATGATAGTGGGCCTTAAGCTCTATATTCTCTGTAAAAATAGTAAGCCTCCGTTCAAGAAAAATGCATGAAAAATTGTGTTGTACCAAACTAGAAGCTGTACCAAACTGGGGCGCCTCCCCTACTTTCTATTGGAAATTATCTTCATTTATTTTTTTTAATTATTGATAAAGGCAGATGAACCCTAGATTTTAACCAGAACATAAGTTTTAGGTCTTTAGTAGTTCCAAAATATTAAAACAAGTTAAAAAAAATATGCTGAAGCGGTGAAAATAACTTCAGAAAATACGATAGCACTATTATGGGAAACTTTAGGCTTAAAAAGACCCTTCTAAAATTTTAAAATTAAACAGTTTTAAAAGCAACGAAAAAAATGAAGATATAGACATCATAGGACATATATGTCAATAAGTATCCTTGTTTAAAAACACTTCATAGAAAATTCTTCGACTAGAACTAGAGATTCAAATTTAAGTCAAAAATGTGTTTATGCACATCATAGCTAGACCTAAACCGAACTGGCTAAAATTTGGTATAGGTATGGGTATAAAAGGCATCCCAGGTTGGGACATAGGCTATATGAAAACTCCCCCCACCTTCCCTATCCGGTAACTCCCATACGAATTTACTACTTTTTAGACATTTTTGGCTTTTCACAATAGGATGAAGCAATAGCGGATCACGATGTATTGTGGGGTTGATTGGGGCGCTGCACCCTGTAACCTCACACAATAGATTTTATTCCAGTCAATTTAATGGACCAACAAAGACCATTCCACAAACCACGCATAAGAGGCGCAAAGCGGCTGGTATAAAATAAATTCAATAAATTTGAAAAAGTTTAGACTTAGCGGAGTGCCCCTAGCCCGATACGTTGCGTCTGAGGAGGAGGGAGTTAGTGGGATAATAAAGTCTATTGCTTTTTGTCGAGAAATTCGATCGTTCTCAATTCCAACTCAGAGTGAATACACTGTTGTTTAGATAAAATACAAAATTTTTCAAAAATTTATTGATAATTAATTGAGTACATCTGTTGCTTTCACAGCGTCATTTCTTCCGCGAAAAACGAAGAAATTTCATACACTAAAAAATCATCTTACAAAAAATGGGCGGAATGATTTGAGGTATCAAAATTGCGTTAAAACAACAAGTAAAAAAAATCAGAATACAAAGTACAAGCTTATCAGTGCCAAAATAATTGAGTATTTTGGAATGTTTCTGCTGGACCAGCCACTGCTGATTGCTGCCGAGAGAACTTTCCGCCTTGAGTTTGGTTCTGTGGAGAATAAGATGGTTTTGCGTTTGGTCGCTTGGGCAAAGTCCTCCGGAAGATTTTTGCACTGCGACTCGAACCACCTCTCAATACTTCCTGTACTCAATTTGGCCATCACGCACACTTGTACGGCCTTTTGAGGTCCATTAACGCCAAATATCTCCTCCATGGCAATTGTCACCACTCTCGTGTCGTACGATGTGTGACGCTCAAAGAGAATTCTGTTGACTGAGTCGCGAATAATCACATAAAAATCAGCGATATCGCGCTGGGCAGCAACGAACCATCTCACGAGTAAATTTCCTCTGAAGCTGTGGGAGGAGATGCAAGAAACTAAATGCTTCCGCCTTATTATTGCCAATAACTCACAATGATATCTCACGAAACTGAAGATCAGGCAGAGCACTGTAATCCCCCATCGTTGGATCTTCTGGACAATTCAGCTGAGCATCTGTAACATTTCTCAGGGGGATATTCTCAACGACTGCCGGTGAGGAGCAGACAAAGTGATCGTATCTCTCGGGGATCCTCGTGAAGGACTCAAAGAAGTGCTTGAAAGGTCTCACTCGACAATCGCATTCAAAGTTATTACCTAGATCGGAAAAGGAGAGACAATTAATTGCTGCAAATTGATTGCCATTAATCACTCTTAATGGAGACATTTTAATACCTTCCAGATTGACCTGAAGACCTTCCATCATTATTTTATTCAGCAATTTCTGATCCAATGAAGTCAATTTGTTGAATTCCACACTGAGTAGCCTCAAGTGGGACGCATTTGCGATCTGCCTGATAGGCATCTCAGCCAAATTATTGCCCGTTACATAGAGTTCCGTGAGATTCTGCGGTAAATTGAACACATTCGCCTCACTGAGATCCCAAATTGCATTATAGCTGAGATCCAGCACTTCCAGGGAGGTCAAATTACCAATGGCACCTGAAAGGTAAATCATTAGATTCATCTCATCCATCCCAAATCTAATTTATCTCTCAAATCGTCTGAGGATCCCATTTACCTGGCTGGAGAGTACTTATTGCATTGTACGAGAGATTCATGTGGGTGACCTTTTTCGTCCCAAAAGATATATCCTTTGTTATCAGTGGCAATTTGTTGTGACTCAAGTTTATCTTTGCCAATCGATAGGGCACATACGGATCAGATGGAAACGTTTTCTTCGTCAGAAAGCTAATCCGATTGAAACTGAGATCAATCTGTGAGGAAAAGACACAAATTATTCAATTTTCTGCATGATTTCTGAGATTAGTTTTTACCTCCTCGAGACTGAGACAATCCTCCAAGATGCTGTTGGTCTTATTATCAAGTCTTTCGAGCATGTTGTGGGATAAATCGAGACTCCTCAAGGCTACTAAACTCCCAAAGGCGTCATTGGGGATGCTTTCCAGTGAGTTTGAGGATAAATTGAGTGTGAGAAGTGCTAAAAGTCCATCGAAAGCCTTCTTGCTAATCTCAGATATTTGATTATTGAAGAGATTCACCTCAAAGACAACGGGAAGTTTCCCAAAAGCTCCCCTCGCTAAACTCGTGATATTATTATTCTAGAAAGAAACATCATAAAACATCATTTGCAATCTGCAATGCCCATAAATCTTTTAAATATTACCTCCAAGTGAAGATACTGAATAGTTGATAGAGGCACAAAACTCTCCCATGGAACTTTTGAGATCTCATTGTTAGCCAAGATGATTGTCTGCAGAGTCAAAAGTCCATTAAAACTGCCACCATTGAGATTATCTCCCAGTTGATTGTGTGATAAATCCAACCAGAGAAGAGCATTCATGGTTGGCCACGTTCTCTCTGGAATCTCCTTCAGCTGGTTCCTCCTCAGATTGAGTCGACTACACGAGATGGGAATTTGGAAGAGTTTCTCCAACTTATTCATCTCGAGATTCAGCATTTGGAGACTTGAGAGTCTCGTGAAGCAACTCCTGGCGATATTCTCCAGCACATTGTGACTCAAATCTAATTCCAAGACAGTCGAGAGAGGTCCAAAAGTTGATGGTTTGAGGGTATCCAAAGAATTGTGGCTCAAATTGACGAATCTCAGGGAGAAGAGTGTCTGAAAGACTCCGTTGAAAATGTCGCTGATGTTATTATATGAGGCATCAATGGTATGAAGCTCATATAGTTTCGGGAAAGTGTTCTTGGGGATCGTCTCAATGGAATTGTGAGACACATTGAGCACTTTCAGTCCCGTCATATCCTTCAGCGGAACTTTGGACAGATCCGTGAGTTGATTGTAGGAGAGCTGGAAAACCGAAGCGTAAGTTGTGGTGTCGAAGGCGTCTCCCGGAAAGTGGGTAATATTATTATGCGACATGTCCAAGACAGTTATGTTTGCGCAGTTAATAAATGAATTCGCCTCAATCTTCGAGATTTGATTGTGTGAGACATTAATTTCAGTCAAATAGAGATCCTTGAAGGAACCCTTGAGAATTTCCGTCACATTATTGCCAGACACATCGATAATCTCCACGTAATTGAGTTCAGAGAACATCTGAAAGTCAATCTTCTTGATTTTATTCCTCGCCAAATCGATGGTTCCAATTCTGGCGACTGAAGCAAAGACTGCTCTGCCCATGTCGCTGATAGCATTATCATTCAAAAAGAGTCTCCTCAGGAATCTCATGCCACGAAAGCTGTTTGCATCGAGACGAGAGATCTTATTGTGAGCCATATTGAGGACTTTGAGCACAGAATTCCGAGCAAATGTGCCTCTGGTGAGTTCCTTAAGCGAATTATGAGACACATTGCACCATCCCAACTTGGTCAGGTCAGAAATGTGAGATGCATCGAGTTTACCAATGAAATTGTGACTCAAATCCAGCACTTCTACATCTCTCAAGTTCTTGAATTGCCCCTTTTTCAGCGTGGTGAGATTATTTCCGTGCAAATCTAAGAATTTCAGCTTCCGCAGTGTCTAAAAATCCAAAAGATTATGTCATCAATTGAGTCATCAAACACTAAGATGACGAATTCACCTGAAATGATTGTGGTTGGAGCTCCTTGAGTTGTCCATTACTCAGAGTGAGCCTCTCGATGACTCCAACGGCTGAGCTGTTGGCGAAAATATCCGTACTCAGGTTTTCAATCCTATGACCATCAATTTTGAGGATCACAAGCATTCCTAGAGGATTGAGAGCCTCTTTGGGAAACTCTTTTAGGAAGGTGTTTGTAATGTAGAGCTCATGGAGTGTCTCATTAATCCCGAGGAAGGATCCATCATCGATGTACTCAAGAGGAGTATCTTCAATCTTCAAGATCCGAATTTTGGACTTATAGAAGAGAGTTCCATACAAATTTCCTGGGAATATTCAGAAAATCAGAACATTTGCATGATCTGTGAATGATTCAAAAGTTCTTACGGAAGTTGGACTTTGTTATTATGAGTTCTTCAACAGGGCTCTCCAGACTCGCCAAGTTCTGGAGGCTTATGGATAAGCTGGCCAGGTTTGTATTCTCACAGGTAACATACAGACCATTATCCGTCCCACGAGTGCAATTGCAGGGATAAATGATCTGTCCACTGGGAAGAATCAGACATTAGCACTTCCATCAAATAAACTTTCTCATGCAAACTTACTGTTTTGGACAGGTATATTTCGGTCCGGGTGGGATATACTCCCCGCAGATGGATTGGATAAGCACAGAGAAGGCAATACACAGCAGATACTTCATTATTTATCCACCAAATGGTGCAGAAAACCAATATTAAATTGACTTTTCCACCCCAATTACCAAGCCGAGATCATATTTGACCCTGAAACTCTCTCACTGCTTTCTCGTGATATTCACTGATGATTCTCCACAAATAACTAACAATAAAACTCACGAGACACTCATGATATGTTACAAAGAAAAATTGGAGAGTGTAAAGTAAATGAAAATGGGGAAATCTCACGGAAAAACGTGAGAAATTTTGCACAAAAGTTGGCAGGAAAAGTGAAAGTTTAAAAACCACCTGTTGGAGTGAGAGAGCAATAGTGTAAACAGCTAGTTGTCTCTCTTTTCGAAATTGTTTGTCAATCCGTCCAGTGGCGGCGTCCGCGTGTTTTCCTGTGTACGTGCTTCGTCCTCTTCCACGTGTGTGAAAAGCCGCTTTTCCGCTGATTTTACGTGAGTTTTCGCCAAAAATGTGCTGCAACCATGTCGTATAGATCAGAATCACCTGAAAAGGAGAAAAGATTCTCCCTCAACAATCCAATAAAACCCCTTCAGGTGAGTTGAAAAAGATCCCAAAAAAGAATGTCAACATTCTTTGTATTTCCATCTAATTTTCCAGGATAAATGGCTTCTAGTGCCTTCCTTCTTGGAGATCAAGGGCCTGGTGAAGCAGCACATCGACAGCTTCAACTATTTCATCAATGTGGACATTAAGAAAATTGTACAGGCGAACAATAAGGTCATCAGCGATGCTGACCCTATGTTCTACCTGAAATATCTCAATATCTACGTTGGACAGCCGGATGTGGATGAAGGCTTCAACATCACGAAGGAGACCACACCTCACGAGTGTCGCCTGCGCGATATGACCTACTCAGCTCCCATAACCGTTGACATTGAGTACACGAGAGGAAGTCAGCGGGTTGTCCGGAACAAACTTCTGATCGGACGGATGCCAATCATGCTGAGATCCTCCAACTGTGTCCTCAGCGGAAAGACCGAGTACGAGTTGTCCAAGATGAATGAGTGTCCTCACGATCCTGGCGGCTATTTTGTCGTTCGCGGCCAGGAGAAGGTCATTCTGATCCAGGAGCAATTGTCCTGGAACAAGATGATCACTGAGGACTACAACAATGTGCTTCAGTGTCAAGTGACTAGCTCGACTCATGAGAAAAAGTCTCGGACAATTGTGCTGGCCAAGCAGGGAAAGTACTACCTGAAGCACAACTCAATGACTGAGGTTTGAAGAATGACTTGGGAAATTCTTTTCAACAAAATCTAAAGATTTCATTTGATTTCAGGACATCCCTATTGTAATAATCTTCCGGGCATTGGGTCTGATATCTGACCAGGAGATTGTTCAGTTGATCGGAAGTCAGCAGAGCACCCAGAAGAGATTCGCAGCCTCCCTCTACGAAGTCGTGAAGCTCAATGTCATAACACAGAAGCAAGCTCTCGAATATATGGGTGGTAAATTGATGGTGAAGAGATTCCAGACCACCAAAGTGAAGACTCCCGCTGAAGAGGCTCGGGAGTTGCTGGCGACAACAATCCTCGCTCATGTTCCCGTTGAGAATTTCAACTTCTACATGAAGGCTCTGTACGTGTCCGTGATGGTGCGTCGCGTCATGGAGGCTGAGCTCAACAAGGCCTCAATGGATGATCGAGACTATTACGGCAATAAGCGCCTAGAACTGGCGGGATCTCTCCTCTCACTCATGTTTGAGGATCTCTTCAAGCGCTTCAACTGGGAACTTAAGATGATCGCCGATAAGAATATCCCCAAGATCAAGGCTGCCCAATTTGACGTGGTGAAGCACATGAGAGCGGCTCAGATAACAGCCGGCCTGGAGTCGGCCATCTCATCGGGAAATTGGACAATCAAGAGATTCAAGATGGAGAGAGCTGGAGTGACTCAAGTTCTCTCCCGTCTCAGCTACATCTCCGCCCTGGGAATGATGACGCGCGTCAACTCGCAGTTCGAGAAGACCAGGAAAGTGTCCGGTCCGCGATCCCTGCAGCCCAGTCAGTGGGGGAAGCTCTGTCCATGCGACACACCCGAGGGTGAAGCTTGTGGTCTGGTGAAGAATCTCGCCCTGATGACTCATATAACAACGGAAGTGGACGAGGAGCCCATTATTAGGTTCGCCTTCAATACGGGAGTTGAGGATGTTCGACTGCTCTCTGGCAACGCCATAAATCACCCACAGACCTTCATGGTCTTCATCAACGGTAACATCTTGGGAGCCACCAATAAGCCGGAGCGCATCGTTAGGGTGTTCCGGATGGTGAGACGTCGTGGTTTGATTGGAGCCTTTGTCTCCATCCACACATCATACACACAGCGGTGCGTCTACATTCACACGGACGGCGGGCGTCTCTGTCGGCCGTACATCATTGTGGAGAACGGGAGGCCACTGATGACGCAGGACCACATCAATGACATCAAGAAGCGCATAAGGAAGTTTGCTGATCTCATTCACGAGGGACTGCTGGAGTATCTGGACGTTAATGAGGAAAATGACTCCTATATCGCTTGCAATGAGTCTGAGATCACCGAGAAGACGACTCACTTGGAGATTGAGCCATTCACACTTCTCGGTGTCTGTGCTGGACTCATTCCTTATCCCCATCACAATCAGAGTCCCAGGAACACCTACCAGTGCGCCATGGGGAAACAGGCGATGGGAACGATTGGCTACAATCAGAAGAATCGCATCGATACGCTTATGTACAACATTGTGTATCCGCAGATTCCTCTTGTGAAAACGAAAACCATCGAACTGACCAACTTCGATAAGTTGCCGGCTGGACAGAATGCCACAGTGGCTGTTATGAGCTATTCAGGCTACGACATCGAGGACGCCCTGATTCTCAATAAGGCGTCCATTGATCGTGGCTATGGACGGTGTTTGGTGTACAAGAATGCAAAGTGTACCGTGAAGAGGTACACGAATCAGACATATGATAGGATCATGGGACCCATGAAGGACTCAATCACCAACAAGACCATCTATCGACATGAGACTCTGGACTCGGATGGAATTGTGGCGCCGGGAGAGGTGATGCACAACAAGCAGGTGATGATAAACAAGGAGATGCCAGCGGTGGCCTCGATCAATCCGCTGGAACAGAAGGATAGTGGTCAGCAGCCGGTGACCTACACCAGCGCCCCAATCACCTACAAGGGCCCGGAACCGAGTTGCATAGAGAGAGTGATGGTGTCGGCAAATGCTGAGGAGGACTTCCTCATCAAAGTGCTGCTGAGGCAGACAAGGAGGCCAGAGATTGGAGATAAGTTTAGCTCTCGACATGGTCAGAAGGGAGTGACGGGGTTGATTGTGCAACAGGAGGACATGCCCTTCAATGATTACGGCATTACACCGGACATGATTATGAATCCACATGGTTTCCCCTCGCGGATGACTGTGGGCAAATTGCTGGAGCTGCTGGGCAGCAAAGCAGCGGTTCTGGAAGGGAAATTCCACTATGGCACGGCTTTCGGTGGCTCCAAGTGTCAGGATTTGCAAGATGAACTCTTCAAGAATGGATTCAATTACATGGGCAAGGATATCTTCTATTCAGGCACCACCGGGGAGATGATGACAGGGTATATCTACTCGGGGCCGGTGTACTATCAGAAACTAAAGCATATGGTGCAGGATAAAATGCATGCTCGTGCCAGAGGACCCAGGGCAGTGCTGACACGACAGCCCACACAGGGAAGGAGTCGCGAAGGAGGACTGAGATTGGGGGAAATGGAGAGGGATTGTCTCATCTCTTATGGTGCCAGGTAAGACCTATCGAACAAATAGGAAATTTAAGGATAAAAGACATTACCTGAAATCTTTTTCTTCCAGCATGTTGATCATGGAGAGACTCATGATTTCATCCGATGCCTTTGATGTGGATGTCTGCAATATTTGTGGACGTCTTGCCTACTCTTCCTGGTGTCACAGTTGCAAATCCTCAGCCAGCGTGTCGAAGATCTCAATGCCGTATGCTTGTAAGCTCCTCTTCCAGGAGCTCACGAGCATGAATGTCGTTCCTCGTCTTCAATTGACCAACTACTGATTCTTCAAAATCAACATCTATTATCACTTCTACAACTCATGCCGACTATGTGCTCTTGAAATACTTTTTCTCGATACGCTTGCAGAAATGCACGAGACGAGGATAATGACGGATCGTATCGGCTAACTGGTTGTTGGGCAGAGGAGTCGTCAGGATGGAGAAGATGTGACCAAACACCGCAGCATCCAATTCTATTGGACTGCAAAGGAGAAAAATCATTAAAGATGTGGATGAATTAAAGATTTCTATAGTTACTCACTTGTCGCCAAACATAAAGGGCTTCTCTCCCAATTTTGTGTCCAGCGTGGAGCAACACATGGACACCTTGTCAATGACATCCTCCATCGTGAAGTCTTTCCACTCCATCGCTTCCAGTTGCTTGAGAGCGTGCCGCCTCTTCCGCCAGCACTGAATGACGCCCAACAGGTAATTGTAGGCTGAAGCTGTCCGGGGTTTTGTGACTTCCTCAAATACATCCTCATCCAAGTAGCTCACGTACAGCTAAAAATCTCAGAAGATGATAAGATCACAGAATCTTCCGGGAAGGTAGAGACTCACCTCCGCGTAAGTGAAGATATTCTCAACAAGTGAGAGAAATGCTCTGGCATCAGACTTGTCATCCTCTGTGAGGTTTTCCGTGAGACTGATACCCTTGTTCTCCACCAGATTCACGATTGGCTCAAACTCCGCGGCAAAGAAGGCGCCAACCCGGAGGAAGGGAAGCTTCGTTGTCCGTCCACCGGAAGACATGTATTCCGCATTTGTTGCGAATTTCACATCAACTGGGAGATTACACATCTGAAAAGAGGATATACTGGTCAGATGGAGACTTTTCCTGGTCAGAATTGAAAATTTCTCACCCGGAGGTAGGTCTTCACAGCTAAACAGCTTGAGTTCTCAGGAAGAAGGATGGTTTCCGCCTCGTATGGTTGATATAACTCAGCATCCACCCATGGCTCTATTGCCAGAGACTCTTGTCTCAAGAATTCACTTCCTATAATCGATGGCATTGCGAGAATTTTACAGAAAAACACACTTTTCCGAGCAATAATATCCAGCTGATTGGGAGAACCTTCAGATACAGCACAATTGAGCAACAATTACGAAAGAGCTCGGATATTTTCGAAATTCCAGTCAGCTGTTTTTCATTGATTGTTTTTGTGAGTTACTACGTGTTTTCCTACGAATTTTTGTCAAAAAAACATAGTTTATAGAGTGAAAAATCAATTATTTCCTTGTTGCGACAATGCATGAGGCCTATGTTGTGTCGCCACCGGCGAAGATAGGCGTGCAAATCGAGTGCATTGCCGGTTACGGTGAGTTGTAAGAAAAAATTCTTTTCCAATGGGGCTTTTTGAATCCTCCCCTATACTATAGATAATTACGTGATTCTGGGCACAAAACTCGGTCATTTGCTGATGTACCTCATCCAGCAGAATGACAGTGAGACCGAGATGAAGATGGATCTGCAATTGTTGCAGTACGACAAGAACTTCAGCAAGAAACCCATAATGCAAATTGAAGTGATTCCGGACTATCAGCTGCTGGTGAGTCTCACTGATAACCAGATAAATGTGAATGACATCAGCCGGACAAACTTTCCGCTGGTGTTCAGCGTGGTCAAGAGCAAGGGAGCATCTGTGTTTTGCCTCAACTTCAAGAGGATCAAATCCCTCACTGGCGAAACCACTCTCATCGTCCGGATTTGCGTGGCGGTAAAGAGGAAGCTGAAATTCTGGTGCTGGAGGCACAATGACAATCAGTTCATTGAGTATGCTCCGGACATTGATCTGAATGACATTCCCAAGTCCCTGTGCTGGTCTCTGGAGACAATCTGTGTGGGCTTCAAGACGGAGTACGTCCTGTACACGCTCACGGACAAAGAGCCCAAGAAGAAGGATTTATTCCCCACGAGCTCATCTCGCACCGTTGATCCCTGCATCACAATAATCGACAGTGATCGATTTGCCCTGGCCAAGGATGAGTTCATCATCCCTGTGGATGCGCACATCGTGACTCAGGAGATTAATCAAACGAAGGGATCCACGAGGGCGGAGGATTTCACTGGGGAAGTGGCGGAAGCCAAGGTGATAAAGTCCATTGCGTGGACGAGTCCTGTGCAGGCGCTCGTCTGGGATGAACCTTTCGCCGTGGCGCTCCTCAACGACACCATTGAGATCCGCACCCTTGATTCTGGGTCCACCAAGGAGACCCTCGTTCAGTCCATTCCGGATCTGCTCAGAGCACGATTGCTCATTCGCACCCAGCGCGGAGTTGTCTTTGTGGCGTCTCTGGGACAATTGTGGCGCATCCAGATGACAGACATCCCCAAGCAGAGACATAATCTTCTTCATCAGAAGAATTTTCAACTAGCTCTACAACTCACGGTGAGTTTTTTCTCTCTATCTCTATTGCAAATATTGAATCTCTGGCGTGTGGAAAAGAATTTCACAAGCACTTTATTGACAAAATCTCAGCCTAAGCAAATAGCAATTGATTACTTTGCTTCCGGCACAAGTTTGAGCACAAGGTTGACCAGCAAATGCTTTTTTTTTATCTCTGATTCTTTCCCACAGAACATCTCCCAGGAGAGCGAGGAGGACAAGAAGGAGAAAATTCATCAAATACAGACACTCTACGCGTTTGATTTGTTTGCAAATAAACGCTTCCGCGAGTCAATGAAAGAGTTCGCCAAACTCGAGACTGACCCATGCGATGTGATTCGCCTCTTCCCGGACCTACTCCCACAGGAGAAAGACAAATCGCCATCTGTGGCGGTGGGTGGAGCTGTACTGCCGAAATTAGAGGATCGCGATCTGGAGAATGGACTGCTGGCGCTGATTGATTACCTGCGAGAGGTGCGTCTGAAGATCAAGTTGCTGCAGCAATCGTCCGCCGACTCGGCGAAGCCTTTTGGAAAGCTCTCAACGCCTCTGCTCTCCATCATTGACACGACAATGCTCAAGTGCTACCTCCAGACGAATGATTCATTCGTGGCGCCACTTCTCAGGCTCAACTACTGCCACTTGGAGGAGTCAGAGCGAACGCTGAAGAAGTATCAAAAGTTCGGAGAACTTATTATTCTCTATCAGACTAAGGGGCAGCATAAGAGAGCGCTACAGTTACTTCAGTCTCAGGCGGAGGTACCTGGATCGAATCTCTATGGCCATGATCGCACGATTCAGTACCTCCAGCATCTGGGCAGTGAACACAAGTCACTGATCTTTGAATTTGCCGGCTGGGTGCTGGAGAAATACCCCGAAGATGGATTGAAAATCTTCACAGAAGACATCCAGGAGGTGGAGAATCTCCCCAGAGCCGAAGTGCTGGACTATCTGCTGAAGAATCACAAGCAACTGGTTGTGCCCTATTTGGAGCACGTGATCCACGCGTGGAATGAGTCAAAGCCAATATTCCATAATATCCTCATTCAGCAGTATCGCGATGCTGTGAAGGAGTTGAAGCAGGATATGGAGATTGGAGACTCATCGAGGGAGAAGGAGGCCCTGTTGGTGAATGTGAGGGCGAAATTATTGGACTTTCTCAAGAAGTCCAACAAATACAATCCCGAAACTGTCCTTGGAGACTTTCCCTATCAGGATCTCTTTGAGGAGCGCGCAATAATCCTGGGGAAGCTGGAGAAGCATGAGAAAGTCCTTGCTATCTACATTCAAATCCTGGGAGATGTTGACAAAGCCATTGAATATTGCAATGAAGTTTACTCAACCAATGACTCCAGGAAAGGAGAAATCTTTGTGCTTCTCGTGAAGTAAGTGATTTTTTTTGCTTTTTAGAAAAAATTTCCATAACTTATGATCACGGACAATTTTGAGTTTTGTGTCATTCTTCGCATTATTCTCGAGTGGGATTTTCTGTGACAATTGAAATCCTAAAGAAGAGACTCTCCGTTGAATGACAAATCGCCAACGTGATCATAATACTAATGGCACTTATTTCCCATTCTTTGCAGAACTTTGCTCACCCCACCGACTTCCCCTCCATACAGTGGAGTTTCTCTCCATCCGAAATGCCTCACGCCAGATATTGAGACTGTTCTGGAGATTCTCGAGCGGAATGCCGTGAAGGTGCAACCTCTGGCGGTCCTCCAGATTCTCCCGGACAATATATCGCTGTTGCGTGTGAGAACTTTTCTGGAGACTGCCTTGCAGTATCAGCTGGAACAGAAGAGGAAAACACAAGTGCTTAGGGGCTTATTGTACGCAGAACACCTACAAATCCATGAGGATCGCATCAAAAATGAGTCCAACACTGTTGTCATCTCTGACTACAGTGTCTGTCCGAGTTGCAAGAAGAAATTCGGCAATCAGAGTGCATTTATTCGCTATCCAAATGGAGATATTGTTCACTATTCATGTCAACAGAAATGATTATGCTTCACTGGGTGGACAGCGCTATGAAAGGTAATCATATTTTACACACAATATTTATCAAAAATATCTGCAATAGAATTATTTCTTCTGGATATAACAAATACCTATCATTGATTTTTTTGAAAAATGGTTTTATGAAAGCGACAAAATAACTTTTAACTATTAAAACCGCGGCCCCTATAAAAATCTATCACAAGATTTCCATTTTGGAATGATTTTGGAAGCAACTAGGCCTAGTGTAAGAGATTGAGATACCATGGGATATATCCAAGGAGTTTTTTTTTGCTTAAAGTTAATCTAATTTACCGCCGAATGTGAAAACGGTAAAATTAATTTTACTCAGACAATTAAAATATGAATTCAAACTTATTTACCTTTCCAGAAAGTAATTCTGGATTTGTTATTTGATCTTGAAAGTCCCTGAATGAATGGAAATTTAATCCCTTAATCAAATTTGTTCTACATTGTACATTTGGCGGTTGATTTTCAGAGGTATTCAAATGAATCTTACGGCAAGATTATCGGAAAACTTGATAAAAAAAACTAATCATTTTGAAGCTAAGAGCGCTAAGAGCTAAAGAATTACCACAAATTCCTTGGATACATAATCCCAGATGGGATCTAGAGGGAATACGATCTCAATCCTCCCCTTTGAGAATTCGCACGTACGATGCTCGGAAACCGAATTTGGGAAAAGCCAAAAAGGGGAACCACTTAATGATGAACAGAGATGTTGTAATGTTGTTGTTGAAGATCCATCGAAAGATGATATTTCCGTATACGAGAGTCTCCAGGATGTAGATGATGAATCCCAGGACAAATCGACTCCACCAGGGCATTTTCTTATATGTCGGACTCAATCCGTCATTCTCATTTCCCTCCGCCACCCGATCTGGGGTGTTCTTGAGGCGTTGCACCTCCAGAGCTTGCTCCTCCTTACCGTAGTAGTAGCCAGGCACTCCAGCCGCCCGGTAGGTGAGGTACGTGAATGCGGGAGTTGTGAGGAAGGGATTGAAACACCAGAGACCCTCGATCATGTTGTCAACCATCTCGTGGAAATGAGGTGGTTGATTCTTGAGGCAGGGAACTAGTATTTCGGCCGCTATTATGCGCAACCTGGGAAGGGTGGTGCTTAGAGAGTCTGTGCATACATTGTACTCATTGTCGATGCCCAACATGTAACCAACAACGCGCCAGAGATGCACCAGAGCCTCAAATTTTTCTCCATCATCTCGGATGCCCATCATTTTTGGTTGTACGAGGACAAAGCTATAAAAGAGGATAATAAAATGGCTTAGTTGAAGTAGAAGAGTTAAAGATCAAAGAGTTTTTTACCCAAGGAAGCCAAATTGAGTCAGGGCCATGTCCTTTTGCGTAATTTTCCCACTGCTGTGCTTTTCACTGAACTTAGACGATTTAATGTGCTTCCTTCTCACAGCTGCAATTGATTTGTAGCATCTACGAGAGAGAAAGAAGTCATTAGAGATGATTTCATCTTCATAATAAATTAAATTAAAAGAAAATTTACTTTGAATTTCCATCGGGATTGGCCGAATAGAAGTTGACTACGTGAAACATGGTGGCTAAGTAACGTCTATAGGCTGTTTTTGGCGTTGATGACTGCTTAGTGCAAATTAGCACCTTGAGGATTGACTGAATGGCCAGAATAGACACCAAGCCGGTTAAATTGGAGATGAAGAAGCCATAAATATTGTCGAAATAGAACTTCCTCGCCCTGAAATGGAATACATATACTGTTTGTGAATAGATGTTGCATGCGGGATGAATTAACGGAGTTGTTCATTCTTTGCGCAATTTTTCTCATCACTTCTCTCACACGTATTTTTTTCGCAACGTCTGATGAACAGAGAAATAGATCGTTGCTGAGAAAAATGTGAATTACCATAGAATTTAACTGTAACCTATTTTGAATTTGCGGGAAGATTTTATTTACGCCATTTGCTGTTGCATTTAGCGCATTTAGCCAAAAGGATTTCTTGATTTTATTTGAAGAGCTAAGAGCTAAAATGTCAAACAACTAAGATAACTATAATAACCCGCAACATACATATATAATATAACATCTGTTTCATAAAGATTTTATGGGACTAAGAAGAAGTTGATCTGTTAGAATTCATTGTTGTCAACTCCATAAACTGATCTTTATTTCAAAAAGAAAAACTTATCATAAAATCCATAAAATAGTTAAAGTCTTTCTGTCCAACGCAATGAACAACGTTTCTTACGTAAAATGGCAGAAAATATCTTGCTGCAAAATAATTCAAATTCCCCTCAAAGAATTTTTTAAATTTACAATAAAAATTGAATATTTTATTATAACTTCACTTATAATTGCTGCATGTGTCCGTAAACGTATGAAATTGCAGCGAAATCAGACTCCAGCAAATGTAGCGATTAATTTTTTTTAAATTCCGCTCAGATATTCAAAACTGTTAGCTTGTTTTCAATTCTTGGAGAAATTGTGTCCATAAAACATTAAGACGATTTGGGAGAAAAGTCGCTCCACGTGCGTCTTCTCGGGAATTCCCCAAAATAAAAAGAAATGTATTCAAATGCATCTTGCACGTTTCACAGTGAAATATTCAAATATTGCATTTTAAGACGAGCCACGAGGGCCACAAGTTGTCCGGCAACCTTTTTTCTCTCCTCATTTACTTTGAGATTCACAGTCGAAAAAAATCATCTTGTACCTGTTACAAAAAACTTATCTTCCCAAGTCAATTTTTTTTACGTATTTTGTGAGCTTCTTATAACACGCCTTATTTGCTCTTAGTTTTATTTGTATAATAATATAAGAGTCTGGAAGAAGTATTTATAAATGATTTTGCCAAAGTGAGCGAAAATGCACTAAAGAGGATGGATTGGAGAGTTGTATGGGTTTTGCGAATTGGAGTTTACCGACCTCTCATACTTGACTTTATCGTAGAAGGAGGGCAATTTAATTTCATACGAGTCAACATCGATGTCCACTTCTTTGTTTCCTCCCTCCTTCAGGAGTCTGTTGAGATATTGATGAGCTTCTGATTGACTCTCAGACGCTGCAAGAGATATTTTTGTACGACTTTAATCTCTGATTTTATCGATAAAAAGGCGATTAATGTGAGGGAAAAGCGTAGCAAAAATTAACATTTTTTCTATATGGATTAAGGAGCAACGACCCGTAATGAGATTTCTCTGCATAAATATATATATTTTCTGTGCTCTTTCACGCGAAAATTGTCATTGGAAGATAAAGTGCATGTTTCTCGGTAAAATAATTGTTTGCTGAAGAGAAAACATATATTGTCAGCAGATCTATTTGAAAATGTTTAAGGTGAACGACGCAAAATGTGCAAATTGTTTAACAGGGAGATCGCGAGTGATCGTTTGTTACTAATAATAGTGCCAATGCTTATGTATGGAGGAAAGTTTTAATTCAACACAGCCACAATCACATGGCAGATGTACTGTAGTGACTTTGAAATTACATTTAAAAGATTTTATTCTATTATCTTGCCCCAGGAAATATTACCAATTCAAATGAACTCTCTTTGAATGTTGTTATTTCAAGAGCACATTATTGACACTATATTGAACGTGTGAAATATCTCGAAAGTCAAAAAAATTATCTTTACGCAAATCAAACAAGATGGAAAAAAGAGACACACAAAGGCATTTTTGTAAATATTCTCGAGAGATTTTTGCACTCAAAAAGTGATTTTCGGTGCGTGACATGAAGTCAGAGAGGCTCAACAGAAAAGCGAGTTAAAAAGTGAAAGTAAAAATCACTAAACACCGCCACATCTTTGGTCTTTTTCTTCACCAATATCTCCGAGATTTCACTATACTTTTTTACTGTCCAACACATCAATGACAAACCCAAAAAACGGAGAGAGACACAGAAAATTCTGTTGATTTTTCAAAGTGGAAAATCTCAATGGAAAAGATCACTAACCATCACCAGAACTGTATCCATTGGTAAATGTGTGCATTGTAATGTCAGATAATTTTGCACTGTGCTTTGTGGGTCACACAAGTGGTTCGTATATGGAAAATCAATTCCGCGCGATCAATTGTGTAAGACAGATGGTGCACGCGATGTGTTTGAGAATGCGGCCGAGGCACAACTGAAAAAAATACTGCCTGCAATCGCGCGAATGATCCACAGCGAGAGAGCGATTAGAATGTGATCGCTGAGTGCTGCAGGTTGGCGGGAGTTGAGCAACCCAGTGAGTAAATAATGAAGGAAAGGCAACTTACTGGTTTCTCCTTCAAGCAGTTGAAGAGAGTCGCGATCACTGATCTCGTCGCGGATGTCGTGGGCTCAGCTATAGTAATTGAATGAGCTTATCAAATGTTTTGAAACATGAAACGTATTGATAACGTAATGAATAAACTCATTTGATATTCAGTTTGAATGAAATCGCGAAAAATATAGAAAGTCTTATCTGTGCCAATTGATAAATTAAATAATTTTGTCAGTTTCTATATGTAAATTTCACAGAAAACTATTATTTTTCAAACATCAATAATAGATTTGAATTTCATTCAATGTCGATCTTGAGCTTTCTTGGACTCATTTTTGTTTGCCAAATAATTGCAGTTTAATCAAGGGGGGATATTATGGTCAGAAAGACGT
>CAKKOB020001761.1:0-18383 GCA_918844115.2 Phlebotomus perniciosus
TAAAAAAAAATATATGCCATTTATCATATCGATTTTTTAGTTAAGACAATATTATAAAATCAGAAACAGCTTTTTGTCAAAGGGAACACAAAATATTTGAGAAAAATATTAACGTTTATTTGTGAAATCAATAAAAATCAATCATTATATCAAGAGAAATTAAATACAAAGAGAAAATAAATAATGAATGGCATAAAAAATGTTTTGTTTTACTCCACATTCGTCACACTTCGATTCAATTCTTTACCACTAAGTTTCAGATTAGAGATGAAAAGCAAAATGGCATTACCTCTCGAGGTGGTCCATAGGGAATCCCAGGTTTCCTATGTAATCTTCTCATTGTCCTTCCTATTGAAAGATCTCGATAATACTTCATAATTTCTTCACATCTGATACCTGATTACCTACTCTAGTCCGGATCAAAAGGATTCTAGATATTCAAATTTTCGTCTAACCCGTCTGTGTAGCAAAAATCTAGTTCAATTTAGTATTAATGTCAATTAAACTACGTTAAAAACGCTATTTAACGCTTTAAAATACGTTTAACGTGATTAAACTACGTTAAAACGTTTTATCCGGCTTACAATGCGTTTTAAAGCAATAATTACACGCAGTAAAACACTTTTTAACGAAATTATAAACGCGTTAAAACACTTTAAACGCAATAACGCTTTTTAGCTGTTTAAAATACGGGTCGAACGTTTGATATCGATTTTGAATGGTTTAATCTTGGGTTTAATTAACGAGGGAAAGCAATAATCGAAACATGGCCAATAAAACATATTTGTTAGATGGCGTTGCGAACGACTGTTTTTGTTGAGTTGAGAACAGTCGTCACCGCCATATTGGGAGGGAACAGAGGGGAAATAAGAGACTGATTATCCAGATCCTAATCGTAATCTGAATGTGATCCATTTTTTTGAAGAAAATCCGCAGTCTGAAGCTAATGATAAAACCGATAAAACTGAGTTTGATCCCATTCTGAATTCTGAGTTCGCCACAAAAGAATCACAACTCCCATAAGTTGGCCTGTAGAAACTTATCAACGCGTTATATATCTCTTATTCCATATGTTCCAATTCTCATACATATTTTTGGATATTTTTATGAGAAATATTAAGCATAAAATAAACCTTTAAAATTGCTGCGCCACTATTTACTCCACGAGACCGTTAGAAAATCGCTAGGTGTGAGTGGAGAAATCAATTTTCCAGCAATTGAAAATCCACTCGTCAACTTTCTCTCATTTATTCACTGTTAATTTACCATTAGAAGTAAAAGAAAGAAAAAAAAACTATTTTTTCCATCTCTATCGTTTGTCGATCGAACACAAACTTGAGAAAAGGGACTTAACAAATGATAAAATTTCCTCCTAAAAAGCGACAAAGAATCTACCGAGAACACTTTTTCTTGTTTTTCCATTAGTATTTTGTATTTATTCGCTACATTTTTCTTTTTTTCATTTAAATCTGTTTGAGAGAAAAAATCCCACATTTTCTCTCTCTCTCTTTCCATCTCATGTGTAATACTTCTCGTCTGATTCAAGATCTTTTCTCATATTTTTACTTTTTTCATTCAAATTCAATTTATCTAAAACCACGAGCGGCCGTAGCTACGTGTTGCGGGTTTTTTTTTGAGGAATTTTGATGTTATTTTTTCTTCTTTTAATTCCGTAGCTTTATTGGCGGTTTTTTTTTTGATAAGTTAAATTACAGGAATTTCTTAATTTCATCGTACAACACAAGTACGAAGGCACCGCCAGTGCCACGAAGGACGTTGGAGAAGGCGCCCTTGAAGAAAGCATTAGCTCCCTCTTGCTTGGCAATTGTCGCCCAGCAGTGCAGTGTGTTCTTGTAGACAACCTCTGTCTTCTTACGTCCGGACTGCATCATCATGCGACGACGCACAGTGTCAAATGGATACGACACAATACCAGCAACTGTTGTGACAACCTGGAAGAAAAAGCACAAGAGGGATTAGAGATTTGTTCCCAGAATAAGGGAGGAAATTAGGAAGCTTACCTGAGCGATGGCCCAATTGATGTAGAGTGGTGTCCTCTTGGGATCAGGCAACATGCCACGAGCGGTGTCGTAGAAGCCAAAGTAGGCAGCACGGTAGATAATAATGCCCTGGACAGACACTCCGAATCCACGGTAGAGACCAACAACACCGTCAGCCTTGAAGATCTTGGTCAGACAATTGCCAAGACCCGAGAATTCACGCTCAGCACCGCTCTTGCCAATATCAGCGGCCAAACTAAATGGAAAGCAAGAGACAAATCAGTTTCCGGAAACCCCAAAAAGATAGAATAAAGACTCACCGGGTACGGGCGAAATCGAGAGGATAGACAAAACACAGGGAGGTGGCACCAGCCAGACCACCAGATGCCAGATTACCCACGAACCAGCGCCAGAACTGGGTGTTCTTGTCCACACCGCCCAAGAAGACCTGCTTGTACTTGTCCTTGAAGGCGAAGTTGAGCGCCTGAGTTGGGAAATACCGGATCACATTGGCCAAGTTGCCACGCCAGTAGGCAAGAACACCCTGTTCGCGTGGAATTCGCACGAAACAGTCCACCATACCTAGAAATTACCCACAAAAAGAAAATCAACTCCCGGACAACCACCTTGCAAATATAGAGGTTATGTCACCCCCATTCTACCAGAAAATCCAACAAAATTCGCTCAATTTCCTAAATCATACTCACCCTTATACCGTTGCTCAGGAGCAATCTGCTTCGAGATGTGCTGCACCTGGAGCAGGAGCTTCACACGCTCAATGGGGGCCACTGTAGTCTTGGAGACCGCCGCGGAGATACCTCCGGCGGCGAAATCCTTGAGAAAAGCAACGGGATCTGAGAGTCCGGGCATTTTTGCTCTGCAAAAAACAAAAAAACGATTAATCACTGAGACTTTCCACCCATTTTCACCTCCCGAATTACACTTTGGATGGGTGAAAAGGCGATTTTTCCACACGACAGCGATGCGCACCAAAATGGCGATGGAACAGGAAAGGCCCATACCACGTGGTGTCACGCACACTCAGACAAGATTGCTAGAATATCGGCGATATATCGCGATATTTTGCAAGAATTTCGAATACTTTCTCGAACTCGCCGCACAAGCGCGGCAAAATGCAATTTGAATGGAAGGCATGGAAGTTTTTTGCACACTGGACGAATTAAAATGAATTGCAGAGGAAACCCCCCCGAGAATTTTCTCAATGAATTTCCACAACAAAGAAAATCGTTTGGAAATTGTCCAATGGCACACGTGTTGCATAATTCACATTATATAATTTTTTTCGGCAGACACTACGAATTGTTGAGTAATCAGTTGAAGATGAAAAAAAAATGCTCATTTATAAATAAACCGGGCCAAAGAAGCGCCTTGACGTCATTTTCACGTGGCCAATTATGTGTGAGAAAAACTAAAAGACGCGCTAATTGATTACCAAATGCATTGATGAGTGCGAAAATAATTGATTTTGACCTTCGCCAGGATCAAAACATGTGTTGGATTATCTTTATTTTTGTCGAGGAATGATCAACGGATTCTTGCATTTAGGGCGCGATTCTATAAATGGAACATCTCTCTGTTTGTTGCAGAATCATCGCGCCTGAGTGTGTTAACTCAGTGTCGCTAGACTTGGCCTGATTTGCATTCAGGCAGACGCGACAAGTGCAAAATGCAACTCTGATAAGCGTCCAAAACTTATAGGAAAGGGATTCTTATTTTCGCCAAAGTGCTTGAAAAAGCGAAAAAAAACAATCGATTTTGAGACCTGTCAAAAAATCAAGGAAAACCAATTAATTGAGCTTTGATAAAACAGATTGAAATTGATCTGACGTCATAATCTCTTGCATTTAGTCAGCTGATGGTGTCTTGCAAAATTCACAAGCCGATATCGATCGTTTTTGGGCTTCTTAGGCAGATTATTATTTAACTGGTTATACAATAGGAAGAAATGACCTCCATCGAGCCGGATAAATCCACCAAATTTAATTTATCGCCACCATATCTAGCTTTTAATGGCTGAATTTTCAGAATCACAGCGAAAAAGTCCCCAAGTAAAACCATCTCAAATAAGATCAAGCAAGTGATATTACGTAACAAAGACTACGCGGCGTCTCAACAATTTTCACGTCGATTTTCCGCGTAATTTCCCACGAAAAGCGTTGGAAAAAATGCCCGCCCAAGCCTCCTAAGATAATATTCCAAAAATCACATGGTGACCGATTTTCTCAACATCTTTTCCATTGTGAACTTTACGTAATTTTTCAGTGTGGAGAGATATTCCGTCTCTGTCGCCCATTTTCCTCCTTCGCACCGCCACTCATCACACTTTCCGATATTCTTCCCCCTGGTTTACGGTTACATAACTACCGAGAAAATTTTCCAACACTTCAACTTCCCAACCTGCACTTCTAGATCACTTTTTGGGGCCTCCAGTGGCTGCAGAAAGCGCCAAATGCACTGCAAATGTGCTCTAAATAAGGCCAAATAGCGTGAATTTGGTCACGAGACCTTGAGATGATCGATATTGATTTTTCACTATGTTCAAGGGGCTCGTCCCAAGGCACAAACTCTAATGGATTCGCAGATCTTATTAAAGTAAATCGCTTTTATCACTTTGAATGGATCATACCTTTTAGTTGGTGGAGTATGTGTCCTGTGAAACGGTGTCTCAAATCGCCTATGAGGGGGTGATTAACTGGGGCGGAGCGCCTTCTCGTGGGGTCGCGTATTGACTAAACGACCGCGATACGATGAGTGAAGAACTAGAATTTTCACTCGTTCTCAGCCACTCATTTACTCTCGCTAAGGCATTGACGATGAACTTCGGCTCTAGCGCCATCTCTCTCACTCTCACGCAATGCCCTATACCGCCGGCACTCATATGAGCCCTCTGACGTCACCGAACCGCTCGCCATCTCTCTCACATGACATCTTTCTGGTGGCAATGCCGCTCAGGCGCATGCTCAAAGAGAGTTCTCAACACGCAAAACGATAGAGTGAGAGAGAGCAAGCGAGAGGAGTGTTGCGCCATCTGGAGCTAGTCACTTCCGGCGATATGGGCGACTATTGATAGTGAGAAAGAGAGCGATCGCGGGAATCCAAGTTCAATGATCATAAGCCAGCCACTCTCGCCATTTGACCTGAATTTCTATTTCTATGGAAGATTCTCGCGCGTGAGATTTCTTATCTCGAAGCGCCGTTTCATTGTCGTCTTATCAAATCACCGCATGGAATTCCAGAGTGTTACGTGAATTCGGTGGCTGATTCAGTGACTTTACGGTCGCCACTAAGTCGTCAATCTCTGAGACACTGACCCGCATACACAGAATTATTTTAAAAAGGGGGCCACATGGAATAGTTGCGATCTCTCCTCTACTTGACAATGAAACATAAAAATCCCAGAGCGCGTCACTCGTGTGACTGGCCATCCGCCAAAAATTCACGAGATCTCTTGCGCACCGCAGAGTAGCGATCTTGCTGTTAATAAACACAATCATCCATTGCCTTGGCAAGTCTCATTGCGAAAGGATCTTACAAAATATCTTTGAGAAAATTTACTAAAATTATATTAAGAGAAATAGAATATAAATGGTGACCTTCGTTTACTTGACGAGTCATAAAAATTGTCTATCATTTCTTAAAATGGTTTTTTCAAGATCAAAACCACTTTTTAGAAAAGCTACACGATTCATCGATAAGTCGATCGTCATAGGAAAGATTTTAATCGGGGATTCCCTAATCCCAGTTTACCATTTACGCAGCTTACTGTAATGGATCTCTAAAATCGAAGTCACTGCCGAGTCCTGTTATACGCTACACGTTTTAGCCCCCAAATTCCCATCTTTAAAAAAAATCGTCCATCCACAGCTTAACGAAAGAACGGTGAAAGATAACGACTTCCACCGTTTTGCTCTGGAAGTTGGTCACCAACACAAGACGGCGGGGGGACGCAACCTAAAGGCGTGCATACACTTGAGAGCCTAGAAGACTTAGTGGCTAAAACGAGACTCCGGGCTTCGATAGACCTGCTTTTAGCAAAGGAATTTCCTTAGAAAGTTGTTCTGGTGCTTAGGATAAGCGCGATCCGAGGAGATTACAGTAGAAGCCCCGTTTTAGCCGCTAAGTCTCCTAGGCTAAACCCCAAGTCTATGCGGGGCAAACTGAATTAGTTATAAGTCTTTCTTACAAATGGTGCATTCTTATAAACATTTTGAAAAAATATATCATCATATCTAGTAAAATTTCACCTCCGCGTCCGCCATTTTGGAAAACCACAAACTTTTTTTCTAAACTTAATAGAGGAAGGGCCAAACAGCTCCGAAAAGTCGGAATTTAGTAATAAAGGAGGAGAGGAATAATCAGGCCAAAATCCGTGTCTTAAATTGTTTAAAAATCTGAGTGGCCGTACAACAACATTTAATAGCTCAGTCTGTTATTGATCTGGAGGCCAAACGGTTGCAGATAGAGACTTCGGGTCTTCGGGGAACCCCTCCCCCCCCCTAAGGTCGGCTCTGGGATTGGGACCAGGCCCTTCATTTTCCTAAAAAGCCTCCCTATTTTTTGGTATATCTTGAAAACGCCTCTAACGATTTCTTTCATTTTCACATTTTATGAAGTTTTTTCCCGCCCAAAACGCCCTCCGAATTTCATCATATGGATACTCATTGAAAAGGTCTTTGAATATTCCTACAATCCTTCAACCGGTTTAAACCAGTTTCAACACTTGGACTCTCACATGTCAAATTCCTGTCAAATAGAACGAGAGAGAAGATATTGACAGCAATGCAAGTGAGTGAGAGATCCGATAGTTTGACAGTCAAAAATCGCCGTGTGAGAATTGAAGAGTTAAACGGAAGTTGTTCTCAAGCCTTTACCACATCATGTAGGTATTCATTTGAAAGGTCTTTGAATTTCCAAGACTTTTAGACCAATTCTAAAAAGTTTGTATAACACTTTTAGACCAATTTTAACTATAATACAGTTCTATAAAAATTTGGGCACTCACTAGATTTTTCTTAAAGAATTTCATAGGATTTCCAAGTGTCACAGGACATTTTAATTAATTGCTGATCCAATAAATTTCTATAAATTTATTATTCTAAATCTTTATCATTGGATTCTTGAATTTACAATGAATATAGAATTCATATTAATACATTTTTAATTCATTTAAAACCTTAAAAATTACTGAACAAAATAATGGCATGCCTATTTGAAATACAATATTCGCTCCGATGGTTTATAATTCATCCAAACATAAAGCTTCAGCTTAACCTTTGAAGCTTTAGTTAAAAATTCTCTTTTGAAATTTCACTCGAATATCGGTTTGAAATCAAAAAATCTTACTCATCGTAGAATATCTCTTGCTTTGGCCTCTTCTCAGTCACTCGTTGATGGACAAAGTTCAGGATGTCCATCTGGAAGTCAAACACATCATCCGCCGGAAGTCTCTTTAGCATCTTATCCAGCATCAGGAAGAAGCCCGCATTGGCTGGACTGATTGATGGTGGATGAATGCTGATCTCATGTGGCTGAATGACTTCCTCCTGATTCTGGGAATTGTGCGCCTGTGAGCTGAAGTCCTCGCCATTCGGCAGAATAGAAATCTCCTCGGGTTCCTGCTGCTGGGACTTGGAGAAGGCGCCCGTGATACGAGGTGTTTGCATGGGTGACGCTTGACAGGGGACTTCCTCGGCGGAAGAGTCACTCATTATCTCCATGAGATCATTCAGATAGTGAGCATTTTGACTCCCCTCCAGTGTCCTCTGGACAGGCCGGGCGGCAGCATTCATCCGATTGGGATTGGATGAGATGATTGCGTAGGGATGATTGTCCGGATATCTGGTACGTGGACATATGAAGTCCCTGAGGAATGTCATCTGAGGGAAGAGCGGCCAATTACTGATGTCCTCGGAGATCCTGAGTCTCCTGTTGCGCTTCACCTCACGCACATAGCGCTCCCTCAAGCTCTTCCAGCGTGCCTTGCATTTGTTTAGTGGAGTCCCCAGAACTGCTGATACTTCATCCCAGGCAGTCTCCTTCAACTTGTAGTTGTTGTAATCCCCATTTGTCTTCTCGTACAGACATTTCCGCTTCTTGATCTCCTGAGCCAGTCTCTCCTCGAACATTATCTCTGTTTTGATTGGACACACTCTTGGCAAATTAATTAAATTGAGGCTTGTAATTTACCTGACAGCTTGCGCTTTGCTTCCCAGCAGCGAAAAGTAGGGGAAGTGAGAAGCCATAAGCTGCGGCGAAAATGTTCGGGAATTATATTCGTTTCGAATCCATCAAATAATTATAGAAGACACACATGGGGCTTGTCGTAGGACAAGGTGTACGAAATGTCTACACTGTAAATTTTAAGATTTCTACCAATTTTTACGATATTCACCATTTTTACTTGAGCCAGGAGACTTTAGACATAAGCCAAATGATTATACTTAAGCCAAATGATTATTTCTCACGATGTATTAGTCCAAATTATCCCCATCGGTAGATTTACAAGAGATTTTATCAGTTTTATCCAGTCTGACCATGAGAGCGAACAGGCAATCTATTTCTTGATGGAATTGTTGGTATCGTTGGTATAGATTGTTGGCGTTGTCGCTTTTGTGGACTAGGTGTAGCAGCCCGTGTAGCCGAAAGATTATGAGAGCTTCTGCGTTGCGTGATTGGGCTCATTGTCATATTGTAGCACCCACTTGGTAAATTAAGCAATGCATTATTGTAGCTTATGTCTTGCAAATACTTTGGCATCGTGACATTAATGCTTGCTTGAAATTCTGAAAGTTTGCAACAAATGGTTGCTCCTTGGCAACTATTTGAAAATTTGTGTTTGGATTTGGAATGATAAATATCTCCAAATCCACTTTCATCACATATATCTCTGCAAATAGTGTTAAATTCAGTTATATCTCTTGTAATATTGTTAAAAGTAAGAAAAACTATTGATTTTGGCGGTTGAAAAACTGCTTTCCAGAATATACTTGGCACTGGTATAGATCTATCATTATTACTCAAATAAATTTCTCTATTATTTACTTCCAATATACCAGAAACTCCTGTTACAACTTGCACATCACTTTCATTTTCTTTAGCGAGGCATCTTACCAGATATTCTACTCGCTTCCAATTACCATTGTTTATTGATTGAAACATTGGTGCTGCATTCATGTAGACGAAAGTGGCACGTTGTTCAGTAGTAAAAATAAAATCAGCCACAGGACTCAAGTGACTACGCGCCAAGAAGCTAGTATTGTTATTAGTTCTATTGTTTGTACGAATAAGACTCCCAATACGTATCCTATTGAAGTGTTGGTACAAAGCATAAGGAGCCAACCTCCCATACGCATTCTCTTTGCCTTTGCGAAATTCGATATGACTTGGTATAGTCATTCCATCTGAAATATTAGGAGGAATTTAGAAATTTTGTTGAGATATATTTATATTCACTTACAACGAAGAGCTTTTCCATTGATTTTATGGTAAGAGTAAATTGGGGAATGTTTTGTCGGATCAAAACAGATTCCAAAAATCTCATGAAAGTCTCCAGTTGGTAGAATAAAACCATTTCCGTACCACTTTCCACCGATGCAATCATTGCTTTCTGTCTCTTTTATGATACTAGTGGGATTTTTTGAGCATGACCGATCACGTATCAAAGAAAATTCATTCAGATCATTACAAATAAAATTTCGAATCTTTGTTGTATCATCAGGACAAAAAGTAATTATTGATTCATTATATTTAAACACTGTCACATTTCCTTCGGGCTTGAAAAGTTCTAAACTTCTATTTCCCGATTTTTCTATTAAATAAACAGGTTCACCACTACTTGGTAAATCTTCTAATATGTTAAAGTCACATGTTATTTTATCATTGATTGATAAAGAAAAGACTAATGAAAATAAGGATGTGAAAATGAAAAAGCTTTGCATTGTGCTTGTGTAAAACAACACTGCAAGTGACCAAGTCAGACTGAGCATTTATACTTTCTTTGCGTATAGTGAAGTAATTTGCAATAATTTAGACAATTTTAGCATTTTTACATAAAGAACCAGACAAAGCAAACTTAAGAGTGAGCAAAATTCATATTATTCCTCTAGGTATGCACTTTTTGCGTTGAGTTTTCCTACTTTTGTTTTCCTTAAATAATGGGTCTAGTTCTGATCTAAAATAGAATTTGAGGAATCAGAATTGCTAAAATTCATTTTAGCCGTCCACTTTCTCTAAATAAATATTTAAACAAAACAGTTATGATAATGAAAGGTATCATAGGACTTGTCGTATTTACATTCTCGCTATCGTCTATTTCTCTGCAGACGATATAAAAGATGACTTGTGCGTTATCAGCTCTCCTGCTATGAAAAGCTCAAGACTCGTGATTTCACTTTATTGTGAATTACCACTTAAAATTTCGCGTACGTCGCCACTTATCGACACGCGAAAAATTGATAATCCACCGTAATCGGATTAAAGGTGCAAACAAAAATTGAGAAATATTGTCTTTTTTATCGGAAATTCAAAGGCAGCCACTCTTATCGCCCAATGCGAGCCAAGAAGAGTTATTTGAAGATGACGATCGAGATTGTAAAAAATCCCATGACCACTTCTTCTGAAGTTTTGCAATTTCACAGATGATCTTATCACTTATCCGGTAGAATTTAATTTCGTAATCCACTGAGAAAAAAATTATGCGACAACTATGTTATTGGGTGCAGATTGCATATCTTGTGGCGCAATATTGGCTAATTTGAATTGAAAAAAGTGATTTTCTTGGTGATATAAGATCGTTGACTCTATCAAAATCAAGGTGAGATATGCTAAATTCACGTGAAATAAGGAACAGTGAATCATTTTTTGCGATCATAATGCTTCTTATGTTGGGATGGGGCACATGTTAGAGATTAATCTGGCAAATTACTAATAAAATTACCATTCGCGTGTTCTTAACGCCTCATTGTTTTTTCCAGCGATCTTCTTGGATTCCAAGCAATTCCAAGTCTTTGTGGTGGGGAGAAAATCACCACAAATCGCCAAGCTAAATAAATGTGCTTCACTAGCTTGCAGAATGTTTAATTCTCAGTGGTTCTTTGACCACTCATGGTGGTTCTCAAAGGAGTGTTGTGAAAGAATAAGAAAAGTGTGTAAGTTAATTTTTGGTCATTTTTTGGTAGATAAATTCAGAAAGAAGAAAAACTTAGTTCCGCAATTTATAATCAACTAATCTTCAAAGATCCTGCCTAATAAATTTTGGTTGAAAGTGTATCAATTGCGCTTTAATCAGGCACGAGAGTTGTCACGGTTGTTTAAATCATTTTGAGTTATTTACAATTAATAAATTTTCCCTCAGCCAAAAGAGGGAAAAACAGACAATATAATTGTCTCTAGAAAAAACCATCAATCAAAAATGATATTTTTCATCTTTGAATCACAATGTGGGAGGGATTGTCAGTTATCAGTCGGACTGACCGAATAATAACTCCCCAAAGTATGACCAAAGTTGGTCATTTGCTCACCAAAAGCCATTGAAGAACGATCTAGAGCAGTGTTCTATTTTGCGAAAACAATTCAAAGTGAAATTAGTGTGTTTAATTACATAAAAACGCGCCTATAATCTTGTAACATACAAAATTAAAGAATTCACACTTAATACTTATAGAAAATTCTTACATTAATACAAGCATTTTTGCTGGTTTACGCTTCCATAATGAGGTGATTTTACGATTTGATAGTATTGTGCGCGAGTCTATCATATTATGTTCACTCAACTGACAAAACGTTATTCATACACAGAAGGTTTTTCCAATTTACTCATCAGCAGCTCATAAAGAGCAAGTGCATAATTTATTATTAAGTTCAAGAACTTTCGCAGATGTAGCAAGATCATTAAACTCTCAGAAGGATTTTAAGCTTAGAAATAACGTTAGTCTAACGTTAGATAGATGTCAGTTTGAAATTTGACAGCCGATCTTCAAATCACTTGAACTGCAGAATTTGCTTAAAAATGTTTTTTGTGCACTTTGTGCAATCAACTGAAAATTTCGTGATTTTTAATAATTCATTTATTTTTTGTGTTTTCGTTTTTATATAAGATTCTGGAAAAATCATCAATTAAATTGCTCAAGAATTTTCATTAAGCCAAATACTGCCAAATACTTAGAGCGGAAAATTTATATCAATTATCTTGTGAATCATTGAGGATTAGAAGTTGATAGATATTGGTATTTGATATGACAGTAGCAATAAATACTTATAGTGAATGATTAATTTATGATCTTTTTTTGGAAGCCGCAAAAATTCACATGAGATTTCTATCACTTTCTGATTAGAGCTCAACGCACGATGAAGTTGCTATTCCTCGTAGTCATCGCAAGTGTTGCGAGTGTCGCCCAGGAATTTGATGTTGAGGCATCTCCAGAAATTGATTATCAAGCATCACCAGAGATTAATGTTGAGGCTTCTCCCGAAGAAGTGGAGGATCTAGATCAGCAGGACAGTCGTTATTTGGGAGGTGGCTTTGAGAAACCATATCACACTTGGGGAACAAATCACCGTGAGAATGAAAAGTACTTTGAATATCTCTTTGGGAATAAAGTGAAAGGTATCTCGAGTCCGGCCTATAAGACGTCAGCGGGACCTAATCAGATTCCCACAGGAGATAAAGAACCAGAACCACGAGCTTCATTAAGAGATGCCCCAGAAATTACCACGAAATCGTATAATCCACGAGTGAGTTGCAAAAAACCGTTACATTTGGAAATGGCGCGAGGCGCGCTTTTTAATATTGAGGTCCCCCGACTTTAAAATTGGGACTTGTTAAAAGGCACGCCTCGTAATGTTAGTTTGAAGACATCAATCATGGTCAAACTAGTTGTTAAATGATATTGTGTCTAAACTTTTACAGGCTGGCGAAGACAATAATTATGGGTATAGGCCAGATAGCGAGTATCGTAAGTCTATAATTTTGAAAAAAAAATATTCCTATACCTATGTTTGTTCAAACGATTCTAACAAGTTTTTTTTTCTAAAAAGCCCCTGAAGCCTGGGTGGAAAAATGGCCTGAATGTGGCGGAAGACGCCAGAGTCCCATCAATCTGGTACTTCCGGTGTGCGAACGCGACTACGGACCTCCCTTGCAGTCGATTTTCTTCAAGAAACACCCACATACAACCATGATCCGAAATTTGGGTCATACAGTTCAGTACTCTTTCTCGTACACCGGGACTCCTCCCATCCTCACCGGCGCCTTCCTGGACGCCGAGTACCTCTTCGCCCAGTTGCACTTCCACTTTGGCTCCAACGACTAGTAAGTGTGACGCAATATCAAAAGAACAAAACAATTTATAAAAAAATGCGGCAGAAATTCTCATGAGAACCGGAATCATAAGCTGTGTGGGAGTTCCGCATGATTTATTGGTGTGCGCCTCGGTCTTTGGGTCTCTCTTGAGGTTGGTCAGAAGAATGGAAACCTGCAGAAGGTGTTCAAAATGCATGTGCAAGAGTGTGAATTCTCACATCTGACCAAACCTTGTCATTCACTCACGGACGTGGCTTTGAAATCCGCCAGCCTCGGGAGTTTCTTGTTTTTTCTCCGCAGTTAGATTTTTTTCTATAACCCACATAGATAGCTTAAAAGTTCAGCTCTTTTTCATTTGATCTTTCAGCTCGGGATCTGAACACTCGCTCAATTCCGTGACATATCCAATGGAGATGCACTTGGTGTTTTATAATTCCAATTATAACGACACACAAGAGGCTAGCGAACACTCGGACGGATTACTTGTGCTTGGACTCTTTTTCCAAGTGCTGGAAAAGACACCCAATCAGAGATTCACTCTCTACCTGAATGACGTGCCCACCGATGGCACTGAGATCAGGATAGAGAATCCGCGGAGTCATCGGCTCTTTGACTTTGTCGGCTCAATGGACTTCCATTATGCCACGTATGAGGGAAGTCTCACGACGCCACCCTGTTCAGAGGCCGTCACGTGGATCGTGTCATCGCGCCCCAAAGAGATCAGTCGACAAGATCTTAATGCCTTCAGGGCGCTTCAGGGCGTCGAAGGCGCAATGATGGACAACAATAGACCGATTCAAAGCATTAATGGACGGAAATGCATGTACCACTGATTAGATGTTTATGCTGAGGAGGGATTCCCACCTGATTGTATCTCAATTTTTTTTTGTATCTGACTGAAAAATAAACGTCGACTAGACAAATTTATATAGCTTTACGATTTTATAGCCATTTACGGTGGCGCGATAAGACATAATGGATCACCATGTGAAGATTGAGGAGGGAAAGGTAAAGCCCTTATCATGTCGTAGAAAGGTCGTCTGAAGAGAGCAATAATAGCTTCGATTGTGGAATATAAGTATCATAAGTAGAGGCTATAATATAGGGGAGAATGGGGAAATTTGGACGCATATTTCAAGTTTGATTGCGGGGCAGTTTTCCAGAAAGACCAGAAATCGAATTGGAAATTTGTTAAAATGATTTTCATTCAATGTGGAATATAAATGGGATATTTTGAAGGATAAAAAATTAGAAAATGGTATTTTGTGCGAAAAAACCTCATGGCGGGGCAATTTTAGATACAAATGGGGAAATTTGATCATCATTTTTTTCATTAAAAATAAATTTCAGATTAATTTGATCCACTCTCATCTCCCTATGGCCAGCCTCTGCAGAGCTTGAATATCAGCAACGTATGACATGTTATATCGACCGATTGTATCGATGTGTTTGTTGCAAGTACCTAGTCCTCGTGTATATTTTGATTTGCACTCTTTCAAGCAGAAGAAGCTAAATTAAACTTGTGCTGTTCCGCTCTCGCGTGCATGATCAAAATGCTGAGTCCTTTCGGCATCTCTTAAGGATCTGGCGCTGCTGTATTCTTATGTTACTCTAGTTTTTTAGTCAGTTCTGCCAAGAGGGGCATCACAAGTTGATCGATCGACAAAAATCATTACTTAATCTTTCACTGGTGATTGGTAATATAACAAAGTGCATTTCATACTGTGAATAATTTCTGTGACAAATTATTCTGCGAGAATTCTTAATGTAAGACGAACTGTTTTTTTCCTTCTCCTTATTTGTATACTAAATAAACAAGCTTAACTTGGAAAGCTGAGATTCTCGCGAGTCAGCTCAGGAGGTATCCCGAGATGGCCCACAGCAAATCCCAACTTTCCAAGCTAATCTTGGAATCTGTGCTTTCCTGAATAATGTATTTTTTCACAGGATTTCAAAGATTAAAACTTTACGCATTTGTGTATGAAAGTGCCCCCGTTACAAGCTTATAAGTTGAAAGTGAAATTAATTAATTTATAATAATCTCTAAGAGAGATTAGACCTAATAAAATTTCAGATATTCACATATACGGCTTTATCTGGTTAAGGATTTGCATTTCTTGGAAATCATTGTTTTATATTTTTGCATCATTCGATATGTTTTTGAAATGATAAGTTTCTATTATCGACCCATAAGATTATATGAGATCATCTTCAAATCTATGAAGATATCGCAAGGTTCAATTTACGCTTCTAAAACACCCGATTTGTGGGGGATCGTTCACGCTTGGTAACGTGTTTCCCTGATATCGTCGAGACATTCTGCAATTGATCTTTTCTTTTTCATTTACAAGCAATTTATTCTGAAAGTCGCGCGACAAAAAGTTATCAGATCCAGTGGGGTCTTCGGCGCTTAATCACCAAAGGTGTATAAAATAATTTAGCAAATTAGCCAATTTGCGGCTAAAATTTCCCCGATAAGGGATAGAAAGTAGTGGGAGTCTTTTTCTTGCGAACTTTCGGCAGTATATAAGGATCCAGTTTTGAGGATGGAACAGCACAAGTGTTTTGTTCACAGTGAGTAATTTACTCCGGATCAGAAAAAGTAAGTGAATCATAATGCAGGTAGACAATATTAAATGATTAAATTTAAATTAATGTTGTACTTGAACATTGAATTGATTTTGTAAATTGATACTGCTCATTACCATTTAATATTGTTTGTTTTAAGTTGAAATGCATTCAACTGATAAATTGTAGTTTCATTTCAGCTGTGACTGGTTGTTTTAATTTCGTATTTTCAAAATGAAGATATTCATTCTGGCAATCTTACTGTTTGCATTCGCCGAGAATCTTCAAGCCAGAGATATTTCTTTGGAAAACTTGAAGAACTCACTAGGAGACGGTATTGACGAGAATACGGAATATGAGATCCTACTTCAAAACTTGGGAAAAATTGTAGATATTCCTGAGGACGTGAACTTCATTAGTCCCAGAGTAGGTCAATTAAGAGATTATCTTTAAATCTTGTGATTAATAAATTTATTAATTGTTTTTAGAGTGGAGGAGATAATTACGGTTATAACTCCGATAGCGAATATCGTAAGTTTACGGATTTACATTATTTTTTTTCTTTCAAAATTTGATCTTGTATTTTTTTAAGCACCAAGTCGTTGGCAGGACAAGTGGCCAACTTGTGGAGGATTAAAACAGAGTCCAATTAATGTGGATCCATCGGCTTGCAGTTGGGATCTTTCACTTTTCAAATTGAAATTATACAAATTTGACCATCCTCCCATATCCACAACGGTTACGAATGTCGGCCACTCAATTCAGTATTCCTTCAATTTCAACAAGAATGCTCCCTATGTCACGCGAGGGATTTTGAGATTGAAGAAATACAATTTTGCACAGCTTCACTTCCACTTTGGAAAAACAGATGGGTAAGTTTCGTGAAACCTAACTGATCGTAACTTAAACCGTATAATTTTCTTTAAAAAAATTGTTTTTAGTGTTGGATCAGAACACACAATCGGTTCAAAGTCTTACGCCTTGGAGACCCATTTGGTATTTTACAACTCAAACTACGCCGATGTTTCTGAAGCTTCTCAACATCCTGATGGCTTACTTGTTATCGGCATCCTGTTCCAAGCTTCTGATAATGCTCCTAGTCTATATTTTACCGAACACTTGTCTCGTGTTAAGAATTCTGGCGACACAATCTCTGTGAGAAGCGCTAAAGGAATGCGACTTAGTGACTTTATCGGATCTCTGGACTTCAAATACGTCCGTTACGAAGGTAGTTTGACTACACCGCCGTGCTCAGAAGCTGTTACGTGGTACGTCTCTACGAATATCAGAGAAATCAGCCGTAAGGATTTGGCGGCCTTCAGAGCTGTCAACGGAGATGAAGGAATCATGGCTGGTAACAATCGACCAACGCAGGATATCAATAGCCGCAAATGCTTCATTCACTAAATGTTTCTTTTTTTATAATTTTGTTAATATGTTTTAATACATTGATGAAGGATCCTTTGTTAAAATAATAAATATCTAAATAAAGCAGAGTGTGCATAACTGAATTGGCCTGTTCATCCCCAAACCACCAAATCTCGACGGGACGTGACTTCAGGAGTCCGAAAATACCCATCTCCAAAATATTTGTACGTACTCATATAGCGGCCAAACTGCGGAATCGATCGGGTTGAAATTTGGTATGGGCATAGATGGCTTCCCAAGTTGGTACATAGGCTATATGAAAACTTCCCCTACCTCCCCTTTCTGGTACCCCCCCATACAAAATTCCCCTATTTTTTGACATTTTCGACTTTTTGATCCCTGAAATAAAGTTAGCCACTCACTATGCATGATGGGGTTGATTGGAGTAATGTACCCTATAACTTTACATTATAAAGCTTTTTTTTAATAGTTTGATGCTTGATGAGAGTAATGGAGTTCAATCTAATGGGTAGTAGGGTCAAGTCAGCCCTTTCGGCCACTTTAATGGCGCTGTCAGACGTCAACAGTTCAGTTAACAATTTTCTACGATTGAAAGCTATTTAATGGGATTTTCCAGTGGACAATCATCAAATTTCCACTCTCATAAATTGTAGATTTTATGAGCAGACAATCTTTGCAGATCATTTGCATTCATACAGGTGGATTTGTTGGTATTACAGCCATTGTCGCGTAGATTGAATTTTAATCCTGGAAAATTTAACATCCAACAACAGTTTTTATGAGTTTTTTATTGCCCCGACACAAAAATGGCAATACTGGAATCCAAATGTTTCTCGTTTCTCCGTCTGTTATTGACCTGGAGGCCAAACGGTTGCAGATAGAGACTTCGGGTCTATGGGGGACCCCCCCCCCCCTAAAGTCAACCCTAGAATCAGGACCAGGCCCTTCATTTTTCTAAAAAGCTTCCCTATCCCCTATAAAAACAAGTTTTTTTGGTATATCTCGAAAACGGCTTCAACGATTTTTTTCATTTTCACATATGTTAAATTCTCTTTTCAAAGGCTTTACTCGGTCCAAACCCATCATGTGGGTACTCAATGGAGAGG
>CAKKOB020001762.1:0-11434 GCA_918844115.2 Phlebotomus perniciosus
ATCTGGATTGCCATATCCTATCTTATCGCTTCTTTGATTCTCTGTTCTCCCCCCACTCATTCCACCCACTTAGTGGGTGATGATTGTTGCCCATCTCTCATCTACGATCACGTAAACTCTGATCCTTCTTCTCCCTCGCGCCGAGGAGTGCGCCAGATAAAAGAAGAAAGGAAAATTAATGTCAGAGTCTCTCGTCTAAATTCACGCAAGAGCCGATCGGCGAGAGAGATTCCACTTGGCACCCGATAATACTACATTCTAACAAGAGTGCCGTCTCAGTACCTTAGAGGCCTTCGGGCCTTGATGACCGCTTTCCGGATCAAAGAGCATTTAAACAGGAGGAAGAGAGAGTGAGAGACTTTTGAGTGAGAGGAAAAAAGGGAAATTTTTCCCCTTAATTTTCAATTTTTAGTGGTTTTTTTTCTTAAAGTTGTATGAAGGGCCACTTTAGTGGCGGAGCCGGTGTTTGCGAAAAGTTAAAGACATTCAATAGGCGTAAGTAGGGCTCTTTTGGATTAGATCAAGTGGGAGTGATTGTATAATTTCTGCGTGCGGCGAGAAAATCAGTGATCAATGGAGATTGAGTGTGAAATTTTCCTCTCATTAAAATGATTCTTGTGGTCCGAGTTAAGAGCGAAAATTTCTCACCCGCATTTTTTCATCTCTATTTTTACATGATCGCAACACTTAAATTTATGACATGACACATGCTCTCATCTCAAAAAATTACATAATTATCCCCACAACTCCTCGGACAAATTGTCCATGATAACATTTCACTCACAGGAAGATCATTTTTACATAAATTAATTAATTAAATGAGCGATTTAGCTGGTGGAGAGAAAATTTCCTTGAAGTGAATTCAATTTTGAAAAGTGCTAATTTTCCTCCACTTTCACTTTGCCGTGCGCGCCAGAATTATTTACTTAATGGTGAATCTCAAATCAAATGTGTGTGATTAATGCTATTTTTATCGTGTTTGTAGATAGGAAGAAATAAAGTGATCAAGGGAGCCCCTTCGGGGTGCCTCGGAGTCCGCAAAGACAGCCCAAAGACACTTTTTTGTGAGATAAAATCTCTATTATTTGGATAATAAAATCATCAAGGATTTTCCCTCAAGGTGAGTCCACAAATATTTTCCTCAAAGCAAGATCACCTTTTTTTATCGATCGCTAAAAAATTGCCGAAAAGTAGGCAAACTTAATTATCTTTCCCGCGTGAATTTGGGGAAAATTTCCCTGGATTTTGAACATTCCAACACAGAGAAGCGCGCGAGATCATTTGCCAAAAATTTTGGACCTAGTCAATCTCTCAAGTCCCCGCGATCCTCTCTCACGCACACTCACGGACATCGAAGAGTGACTTGTCGGGTGAGACAGAAATAACTTCGAAAGACTCGGCACGGTGTCCCATTGAAATTTCAAAAGTGTATAGAATTACAGAGGCAGAATGGAGAATGAGAGAGAGATCTTACGCCAAAATTAATTCGCGTCACAAATGCAATACAACTAGAGAGAGTTTCTTGAAGATGATTAAAATGCAGTGGTTTTGTATTAGAGACGATAGAGATTGATAATTATAACCCACGCAATGTTGATTTTGGAGGCGCCTTCATTGCAGCTGCAAATGAGACTGTCTTATCCCAGCTCTAAAAGTCATGTTTCAATGGATTTACTGAGTTCAAATAGCAAATAATAATATTGAAATATGAATTTGTATCTATTTTGTCGTAAATTTATTAAAATGTAGAACAAAAACGTTAGAAAAAGGTCAAGATCACGTTGTAATGACGTATGAAGTACGCAAATAGATTTAAGTACTTTAAACGTTCAACCTATGCCTGGAAAATTGCAAAATAATTTGGAATTGAGGCAAGTGTTTTACGCTGACATTAAATTTCGATTGAAATAATTTATTAAGGAAGAATTTAGGCAGTTTTCTTATTAACAAAGTGTTTCTCCTTGTTCCATGATGTTTTTACACAAGCGTCATTTAGGAAATAACTTCTCCACTGAAGTTTAAGACTAACAGGTGAAGCACTGCAACAGCAATTTAAGTTGTGTGCAATTGAGTGGCTTTGATTTTTTTCCATTTGCTGAGTCCGATGGACTTTGCGAGATTCAATTTTAAAGGAAGATTTTCATACTTTTGAGTGATTTATATTAAACCTCTTGGCTTAATTTTTATATATAGCTGATTTGGCGTCGTTGATTCCATTTCCGGTCAGAAAAGTGCCGAAATCATAGGGGAAGGGTAGGTTTCTTGATGTCCATTATTAAAAATCAAACATAACTAATGGAAAAACCATCGAAATAACCTGAAATTGTGGGCTATAGCAAACTTGGGATCCCTGATTTGATATCCTGGTCAAAAAGTGCCGAAACCATAGGGGAAGAGAGGGTTTTTTGTATGATTTTTAAAGTTTAGTTATGTGATAAAATTATGTTTTTCATACTTTTTTATGTACTGAAAACCTTTAGTATGAAAACAATACATCAGAAATAAGAAAAAAATCTAGTTTTATTAGTGGTATTGGTTACAATTTCCCAGAGGAAAACCATAAAATTTCCACTCAAATCCAGGCTGTTTTTTAGTTCCTAAAAAATTCTATAAGAAACAATTTTCTGAAAAAAACCTAATGGATGAACAGAAATAGAACTGAATAAGATGCTTTTTCCAGAAAATTCTTTTTAGGTATAGATTTTCAGAACAGAATAAAGATTTTATTTGAGAACAAAGACCGAAAAAACATAATTAGAGCTAATCATATGCCCAGTTTTAATCAGAAATGATACTTTTCTGTATGCTTAAGCAAATGCTTGGGTTTTCCAAGAAACTTTGTTGATCTTCATTCTCCTAACTAAAATAAAACTCTTCTTTTGTGCATTATTTCCTAAAATTTCACGCCTAATGAATGAACATTGTGAAATTCTCTTTATTTGATGAAAATGTTGGATGCGAGGACGCGAAATATATTTTCCATTGTGATTAGATTATATTTTGTGGCGACATGACGACAGGGACTATTTCGGTGGCATTGACGCAATTTATTTTTGCTATATTGGAAAAATTACGGATTCAGGAGAACGGCGCGTGGGATTTTCCTCAAGCTCAGTTTCTTTCTTTTACATTGAGTTTTATTTCCCGCCTCATTTCCGGATCAACACAAATAATTTTGCAAAGTTCTAGAAAAGGGATTGACGATGAATCATAAATTCCTCCCTAGAGCAGTGGATCTATTTCAGTTGGTGAAGCGCGAAAGGTGAAGAGTTCACGATTTATTTCTGTCCAGAATTTCAAGTTTACTCGCGGATCAATTGACGATCTTGTGATCGGTTTTTGGTCTTTTTCTCCCTCAATTATTTCTGTGTCGTCTAAATTGGGAAAATTCCCGCGCGGGAGAGGCTTTCGAGACCGTCTGACGTCCAAATGATCTTGGATGTGTAAATATTTATTGAGGGACTTTCCACGCAATCTCCGGATATTGGTTAGATCGACTTGATCACCCAAAGATCATCTTCCGGTGGATCTGGGGAGTTTTTTTCTCTGCAAACTGCACGCATTCTTAAAAATACCACTTAACTATGTCAAGATATTTCTGAAGATGATGGAGTGTATGTCATCGAAGATTTGGATTTCAATCGCACGTCAATCACAAGATGCACCAAAAAAGATCTTTCTAGATAGAATTTTCTACGGGTTTATAGAGAGAAAAAAGAAAACTTTCACGCATGTGATTCACCCTGTTGTCTTTCTCATGATGATTTCGTTGTAAAATTTAAATTTAGAGATTGCGATTCGATGAGCTATTTCTGTAGCCGGAGATATTCTCCCAAATGCGAAACACCATGAAGAAGTTTTAGTCAGTCATAAGAAGTGCTGAGTGTACGAACTCTCTCCTCTCGTCATTATTTGTGGCATTAAAAAGCACAAAGGAGTGACAGAAGAAAAAAAAAGCTGCCCACGAGGAAGAAAGGAGAGGCTTTTTTCTTGCATTTTTTTCAATCCCCCAAAAAAAGAAGCCAAGTTAAGAAAAAGTTTAAGTTCTTTGTGATATTCACGCATTGTGCGCGATCATGATCTTTGTCTCAGTTTGAGGTCTCACAGTGAGTTCAAGGAAAAAAGATCATTCGGTGAAGGAGAGTGTCTTATATAGGAAATTCCTCAGGATAAAAACACTCACAAGAAAGTGAGGGGAAAAAAAGAAAGTGTAAGAGAAATTTTTTTAAAGAGAAATTACTGAAAAAAATGTTCTGTCTCGCCGATCGACGCCACTTAATCGTCGCGGCGCGGGTTAAATTTACACGCGCGATGGGGGAAAATGTGTGGCAAATGATAAGTTTATGAAATGCCTTGTACAAGTACTTGGCACACAATTTTTCCTCCTCAATTCATTCATTATAAATCAGCGGGTGCATTTTAACCCACATTTTCATCGCCCAATTGTTGGACATTTTGGTCTTAAAATTTCCTCTATTCAATTTTGAACAAAAAAGATCATGAAGGGCATTAAATGATGGGATAATTGGGAAAAAGTTCAATGCCAATGTTGAGAAATTTTCGGGGAGGAAATGAATCAACGCGGCATATGTTAGAAAATTGGCTGAAAGCCTGAATTAAATTTCCTCAAAAACGCACAACAATAAATTAAATAGCAATTGTCTTGCATTCTCTAAAACAGGGAGAGGATGATCATAATCACTTCTCAAGGAAATCCCATCGAGACATAAACCAGAGATCTTGCTGATTTTTTTCCCGTGTTGAAATTTATTCTATCTGTAAAAATACGCGCGCAAGTCCCCTTCAATTGAGGAATGGCCTCTGTGGCCAGAAATAAGCAACTTCGAGGGTCACAGACACGCAATTTTCCTCATTTTCTCTCGATTTTTTCATTATAGACTTTCTCTCTCAATTTTTTTGCAGACATTTCGCATAAAATTTGAGCAAAATGGAACAATTTGAGCAACTCTTAACGTGCTGCGTGTGCCTGGATCGCTATAGGAATCCCAAACTCCTACCATGTCAGCACTCCTTCTGCATGGAGCCCTGCATGGAGGGTTTGGTGGACTATGTGAGGCGCCAGGTGAAGTGCCCAGAATGCAGGGCGGAGCACAGAATACCCTATCAGGGTGTTCAGGCCTTCCCCACCAATGTCACGCTGCAGCGCTTCCTAGAGCTCCACATTGAGATCACGGGAGAGCTTCCAGATCCCACTTCAGGTAAATTAAGAAATATTTGAATTGAAAAGAACATGGGTCAGGTTTAAAACAAAATCAGTTTTAAAATTCATCCAACAAACCTATGAAAATATTTTTAAAAAAGTTTTTATTTTATTGAAGTTTAAAATTGAAAAACAAGGATAATAATAAAAGTACCTATATTAGATCCATACCTCTACTTTCAAATTAGCTTTAAATATTTCGATAAAATTTTATTTATTATTTAGGAATAGGCCTGAAACTTAAGCCAGACTTAAGCTTTAAGCAAGCCATCCTTAAGGCTAGCTTAAAGCAAACCTAATGCTGGCTTTAAGTTTAAAGCTGATTTTAAGCTTAAAGTAGGCTTAAGGCTGTCTTTAAGGCTAAAGCTAGCTTAAAGCAGTTCTAATATTGGCCTTAAACTTGACTTAAAGCAGTCTTAACGCTGGCTTTAAGCTTAAGGCTGTCTTTAACTTAAGACATGTTTTATGCCATGCTTAAGGCTGTCTTTAAGCTTAAAGCAGTTTCAAGGCTGCTGGCTTTAAGCTTAAGGCTTGTTTAAAGCTTAAGTTTGTCCTAAAACTTAAGGTGATTCTTAATGTCAAAATCATTTTATAGAAATATTATAGTTGAAACTAAATTTGATAATGTGGATCTACCCTAAGTATTCGAAACAAATTTGCTGAGAAATTGGAAAGTACGACCTTAATCTCACAGTTAGAACAAACTTAGTACGAAAATTCGTACAGAATCTACTAAAATTGGTCTAAAAATTACTAAAAGGCTTAAAAACTTCAAATATTCTTTATTCAGTTTTTGATTATAAAATGTAAAATTGAATCAGAAAATGAGTCTAGAGAAGATTTTTCTCTGATTTTGACTTGTAACACCTTCAATTCTTGCAGGGCAAGTCATGGAGCGTTGCAATGTCTGCTCGGAGAAGGCTTATTGCGCTGTCTGTGCGCATTGCGACAAGAAGATCTGCGAAGACTGCAAGAGTGCCCACATGGACATCCTTCGACGAGAGATCCTCAGAATAAACAGTCAGGTAAAAGAAAATGCCCCAAAACTCTCTAATAAAGACGGAATCAAACCAATTTCTCTTTTCTTCTCTCTGTTTTCAGATCCGTCGCGGAATCAATCGCTTGCAGGACGCAATGGCTATCGTGGAGAAGAACACGTTGAGTCTCCAGTCGAATTGCGTGAGTGTGTCTGAGGAAGTGGATGAGATCTACAGGCGTCTCAATAAGGCATTGAAAGATCGCTCTGATCACTTGAGGACGGAAATTGATCGCTATTTGAGCACAGAATTGAGGAATTTGACGAATCTCAGAGAGAATCTGGATTTGGAGATTGGAAACATCCATAGCAATTGCGATCTGGCGGACAAGTACATCACGGAGTCCGTGGAGTGGGATGACAGTGAGTTGATGGATACGAAAGAGATCTTCCTGAAGACGGTGGAGTTCCTGAGGAACTTTGAGTATGAGAATGCGGATTATAGTAGGAGAGTGAGATTCCTCATGGCCATCGATCCCAATCAGTTGGTGATCAATGTGTCCACTTTTGGGGATTTGAACATTGTCCAGCCGACAACATCCAGTCCCAGTGGAATGCTTCAGCCACCCAGTTCGGGTCCGGGATTGATGCGAAGCAAGTCAGACCATCGATTGGCCACGCAATTCCGACAGCAGGAGGAGCAACGTGGCCACGGGTATGACGATGAGCCCCCGCTGAGTGGAAGGAAGTTCGGGGAGCGCCATGCTGGCCGGGCTGATCGTTATGGGGATCGCTATGGCCGGGAATATGGTGCGGATTATGAGTATGAAGAGCCCTCATCGCGTGCCGGGAAATCCAGATTCCGCTCGCGCTTCGTGCGAAGTCATCAGGGTGAGAATGATTCAGACACCGAGCCCAGTCGAAGCGTGAGGTTCCACGAGAAGGAGAAGGAGAAGGAGCGAGATCGTGTGATTGACACGGAAGATGTGGCTCGTGGGCAATTGAGTGGTATCATCCGCATGACGGATTCACCGCGTGTGATGAAGCGCATCCAGGAGCAGAGTAGGGAGAAGAAGGAGAAGAAGGAAGTGGCTCCGGCTCAGACAAAAAACCCAGCGACGACGGGGAAGAAGACACCAGCTCCGGCGGCGCGTCAGGTGTCTGAGGATGAGATCTCGCAGATAAAGAGGCAGAATAAGGGGGCCCCTAGTGGGGCGGCGGCAACACCAGCCCCAGAGCCCGAACGGCCCGCCTCTGAGCGTGTCACGGCGCTCAAGAGGACAACAGCCGGAACGGCGTCCGATGATAGCGATAGCTCGAGGAATTCATCAGCGAGAACGCCTCCGCAGGTTGAGGTGAGTTACGAATTCGAGTTCGATGATTAAGAAAAAAAAAAACTATTATGCAATCAAAAAGTCCAACCCCAACCCCCCTACACGAATAGTACAATAGACAGCAGGGCGGGATTCCCGAGAGTCCCGGACACACATAGTTTAGAGATTAAGGCTGACGATCGAGATAAGATTCAAAGCAAAAAAAATATATATCACCCACCGAGAAAAATGAGCAAAAAAAGCAACACTATATAATCACGCCACCCCGTTCTGTTCAACAGTCCACAAATTCAGGTGCCCCAAAGGCTCCGACACCCAAGAAGACCACCCGATCCGCCAGCAGTGACTCCAGCACGTCCACGGACAGCTCTAGCAGTGCCGCGCCGAGGAACACGGGAGCCGCCTTCACGACGGAAGAGGTGAAGCAGAAGTATCTGCAGAGGAGCAGCATTGACGCCACGGCGGACCCCCCAGCGACGGCGGCGGCTAAACCACGTCCAGAGGCCACAGCGACGCCAGCTCCGGCGGAGAAGAAGCCCTTTCAGAGTCGCTTTCTCCCCAATCACCAGTCCCCGAAGCCCAAGGAGGAGTCAGAGTCCAGCACAGAAGAGGAGACAAGCACCGAGGAGTCGGAAGAGGAGGAAGAAGAAGAGGAAGAGGAAGTGAAACCAGCCACAACACCAGCTCCCACCGCAGCCGTGGTTAGAACTCCACCGAGAGATACCGCCATGAAGACGGACATTGGACCTCTGCTGGCGAGGAGTTCACAAGCAAGGGAGACAGGAGAGTCGAGGAGGACATCCAGGGAGGAGCCGAAGACGAGCTACTCGAGCAGCAATAGCTATAGTAGGAACTACGATAGAGATACAAGTCCCAAGTATGGAGCTGTTGGTGGAAGTGGAGTGAGATCGAGAGCTAGTGCTGCGGCGGCGGCTCATGCGGAGCCTGAGGAGCATGGGAGGTACGGCAGTGGAGCATCCAGCGGAAGTAGGTGAGTACCTGGTGTGGGATTTTGTTTTGAAACATCCGAGAGAGAGCGAACCGAGGCTTCGGAGTTGAGCTAACATTCACGATACTAACACTGATGCGCTCAAGCAGCCGATCATCCCTTTTGTCCAGGAGCAGAATTTCTCTGAGATTTTATGATTTTTTAATCAGAATATTCTCGCAGTTTGAAATTGGAATATTCGGATAATTTTCTAGCATTCTAGAAGAAATTTTGGTAATTCTAGCAGAAACTGCTAGAGGTTTCTAGAAGATTCTCGGTCACTTTGTTGCAGAAATTGCTATAAATTTCTAATTTCAATTGTAGCAGAAACTTAGCATATTTTTTGGAATTTTTCGTTCAAATGTCTATCAAATTGTAAGTCGATTTTTTTGTAGAAGAAATTTTGTTTATTTTCTAGTAGAAATTTCTACAGTTTCTGCTAGAATTTTACTTTATTCCTTATAGAAACTGCTTTAAATTTTTAGCTTCAATTTTGGAAGCCTTTCGTTGAATTTTCTATCAATTCATATATTAAATTTCTAGAATTCTTGTGTATTTTATAGCAGAAACTGCTATAATTTCTAGCAGAAATGCGAAAAATTTGATAGAATTTTGTTTTAAAGACTTCTAAATGAAATATCAGAGAAATTTCCTCCTCTGTTCTTTGAGCTTTGTCCCCCGTGATCCCCATCCAGCACTTCTGCCCAATTAAGATAAACTAAAGAGCTGTATAATATTGGCAGGCATCAATCGTGCATCTACCTCTAAAAAGATCACTCATGGAGCACTCTAGAGGCGCTTCCTGAACCAATGTTGCAGTTGCCAAAAAGACAATTAATTAGTTAGATTGTTTAAATAAAGGTCCTGATGTGGGAAAGAACTGTGTAAATGTCTCTCTCTCTCTCTTCCCACTCTGTGGTCTGTTTTTTCGTCTCTTTCTTTGTTACTTTAAACTGAATTGAGCTCTCCCAACCATAATTTTGCAGCTACACAAGCCGCTTTCTAAACAAGAGCAAAAGCACGGCCGTTGTGCCGCCGGATGAGGATCGAGATCTCAGCACAGCTGAGGATTCTGACAGCCGATACGGCAGCAGCGGACGGAGTCGCTATTTGGCGCTCAAGGAGCGTCGCAATCGTCTGGCCAGGAGTCGATCGTCGCACAATTTTGGCAATGATGACGACGAACTCGATGAGCCACTGTCACCCACCACGGCCTCCCCATCTGCTTATCTCGCTTCCAGGTGTGCCATCTCTCTAACTCCTCTTTTCTCACACAAAAAATCTTCACCAATGAGAGTTGCTCATTAACAGATCTTTCTTTTAATTAAAAGATGAGAGAATTTCGCGGTTTTTAATAATTTTCTGGGGCTTGTAATGTTTTCAGATATGGAGCATCATCTTCTCTCGCCAGTCCATCCACGGATCTGTCCAGGAGTCGATCGTCGCATGCCCTCAAGTCCAGGGAGAACTCCCCGGATAGAAGCAGTGGTGAGTAATTTGAGATTGAAGATGATAGAATTTTCTTTCTATAATTCAAATTGAGTTCGATTTGCGGCAGGAGGAGACAAGGATGGGGCTGCTTTGAGCTCATGGGCGCGCTACTTGAAGAACAAGTACGGCAATAGATCAACAGCCGCCAAGGAGACTCGAGATCCTGGTCCATCATCCACCTCAAGTGTTGGCTCATCATCGGCCTCGCGTCGCCTGAGCCTGGGTCTGCCTCTGCGTCAGGCCAATGAATTGGCCAGTTCGGATGATGACTCAAAAAACGGGCTAGGCTCCCCTACCTCTCCTACGGTGGCGGCAGTCGGTATAACAGGAGCAGCAGGTATGTCCCCTAGGACGCAGTACCTGCAGAAGCGCCGACAGCTGTTCCAATTGGGAGGCCGGGGGAGCGAACCCGGTAGTTTCACGTGGCCACGCGGCATCGCCGTCAGTCCGGACAATAACATCGTCGTGGCGGACTCCTCCAATCATCGTGTGCAGATCTTCGATGCCAATGGCATCTTCATGAAGGAGTTCGGGGAGTACGGCAATGCCGAGGGCGAGTTCGATTGCCTGGCGGGTGTGGCAGTCAACAGGATCGGTCAGTACATCATTGCCGATCGATATAATCATCGCATCCAAGTGCTGGATCCCGCTGGCCGATTCCTGCGCACCTTCGGCTCGCAGGGCTCGGCCGACGGTAAATTCAATTATCCGTGGGGCGTCACAACAGACGCACTGGGCTTCATCTACGTCTGCGACAAGGAAAATCACAGAGTTCAGGTGAGAGGTTGAAAAATTAATCAATTTGCCTATTTTTAGGCACATTAATCAGTTGCTAATTAGTCTTTTATGCAATGCCTGAATAATTCGTCTATTTATAGATAAATTATTCACCAATTTACTGATTTTTGGCAAAATATTTGCAAGTTGTCTATTTCAGGCAATTTATAGACGAATGATTTACCGATTTGCTGAATTTGGGCAAATTTTGTGCGATTTGCCTGTATTTAGGCAAATATGACATCACTTCGCTAAATTTGGGCAAAATTTAATGCAGATTTGCCTACTTTTATTATAAAAGTTGCACTTAAATGTGGAATTTCTGATAATTTGCCTATTTTTACTCAAAATTTTGATCGATATCGTTAATTTCGGCAAAATTAAGTTTAAATTTACTACTTACCGTGTTATTACACGTAAGCTCCTAGCAGATAAATTGGGAGATTAAGTGCTAGAATGTGAGAGAAGAGAGCGAGTGAGATGGGCTCTCTTTAGCAGATTAAAACCCAACTCTATCTTCTCTCTTCTAACACATACAAAAACATTATGAGATGAGAGATTAAATTAATCTGCTAATTCATCAATTAATCTGCTAGGAGCTTACGTGTGATAGCACGGTTATGCCAACCTTGAGATTTAGACTACCT
>CAKKOB020001763.1:7497-18361 GCA_918844115.2 Phlebotomus perniciosus
CAAGAGTTTCAATTTCATAAAAAGATTTATCATACTCCACTGATACCGGACTTTTGAGATGGGACAACGTCATTTGTGGATTTATTTGTTTATCGCAATGCAGTTGCCTTATCTTATTGTTGTGTGCTCACATCTCATCACTTCTTCTTCACATTTTAAAGCGCATTTAATAAATAAAAAAGAATAAAATTAGCACCAAGTGTGAATAAAAATAACAACTAGTGAATCACTCTTCCAACTGAATTGACATCGCGATGTGAGAGTGTATGTATATGTGGGTCAATTTTATTGGAGTTACCACACATCAGTTTATAATCTAAATATATTTAAAGTAGAGTGTGCGTATGCGAAATGGTCAGATCACCCCCAAAATCACGCAAAAGTTCATTGGACGGGACGCCAGGTGTCCGAAAATGTCCATATCTGAAGTATATATGGCAGTTTGTTTTCGAATAAAGGTCAAATCACTGAACCGATCGGGATGAAATTTGGTATGGGTATAGAGGGCAGCACGGGATGTAACGTAGAATATATGCAAATTTATCAATTTATCGGAGGTTTTCGGTTCTTAGAAAGCATTCTTAAACAGCTTTAGAAAGCTTTCTTAAACAGCTTCAAAAACATTAGAAAGCTTTAGAAAACTTTCTTAAAGAGTTTTAGAAAGCATTCTTAAACAGCTTTAAATAGCTTTACTTAAGCAGCTTTAGAACGATTTCTTAAACAGCTTCAAAAGCATTAGAAAGCTAGGAAGATTTCTTAAAAGGTTTTAGAAAGATTTCTTAAAAAGCTTTAGAAAGTTTTCTTAAAACGTTTTAGAAAGCATTCTTAAAAAGTTTTATAAAGTTTTCTTCAACATATTTAGAAAGCTTTACTTAATCAGCTTTAGGACGATTTCTTAAACAGCTTTAGAAAACTTTCTTAAACAGCTTCAAAAGCATTAGAAAGCTTTAGAAAGATTTCTTAAAAAGTTTTAGAAAGATTTCTTAAAAAGACTTAGAAAGCTTTCTCAAAAAGTTTTATAAAGTTTTCTTAAACAGCTTTACAAAGCTTTCAGAAACAGCTTCAAAAGCTTTTTAAAAAAGCTTTAGAAAGCTTTAAGTATAGAAAACAAAAATAATAGGATGAAAGCTTCCGAATTAGAGCTTTGGGGAGCTTTTCTACAAAATATAGAAGTGGTGTATCTATATATCTTTTTGACCATAATATTTTCCCCTACCTTAAAATTAACATACCCCGCTGGTCGCAATGCGCCCCACCTACACAAAAGCTTAGCGGGGCGAAGCGCAAAGTGCCTTATTTAAAATATTTCTTGTCGCAACAATTTATATTTATTTTTTCCTGATTAATCTGGCTACACTGTTGCACTTAAGAAATGTTATGTATTTCAATCTATTGACCTCAGCTTTTTTTTTGTTTGCAGTCCGTGATTCGTCAAGAACACTAAGTATAAACATTTTTGGCAGTTTATTTAGTCTCTCTCTCTCTCTTTGTTTAAGGAATGGGGCTACTCACTTTGAGTAGCAAGAATGTTTCTTATTTTTTTTTATTTCTCTGATGTTGGACAAAAGCTTTTTGCAAGGTTATTATTATAAATATAAAGTTAAATTTATTACATGAGTTTTATGACCAAAATTACTCATTCAAGAAAAACTTCAACGGAAAATTCAATAACTGTTATTTTCATCTCAATTCCAACACTTTCCTTTCCTAATGAGCAAAATCTTCCCTTTAGAAGCAGAAGCAAAAAAACATTAAAAATTCACTTTGAAGTGCCATTCTCTTTGTCAACATGCTTGCTATTTCAAATGGTTGAGTAAAATAATTTCATTATTCAAACACATCGTGTGCTCTTGAACCCGTGTGTTAAGTATGCAAAAGTGCCGTGTAAAATAATATCGAATAATTTAAGAGTGTGATTCTATCGAAAAGTCAATAACTCTTATAAAGTCCATCAAACTTGCCAAAAATAAATTCTCCCCGCAGACCAAAGAGTTCATGTTTTTGCAAAAATAAAAATATAAAAATATATTCACAAAATGACCAGACGAGTTCTTTGACTTACCTTTGACCCTCTCGTGAATGATATCGAGTTTGTGGCGGGTGGAAATGAGTGCAGCCATCATGAGGCCAATCAGCACGATCCACGTGCCCGAAATGATGTGTCCCAGGAGGGCGAGAAGCACCAAAAACACACTGACAATTGTGCAGAAAATGCCGGGTTTCTCATGTCGCAGCTTCACAAAGTTCCTGTAGCTGCTGTCCAATTTGTCCATAATGGGGGTGGAAGAGACTAGACGAACACCTGGACAGCGCCATTTATACAGCCATACAGCAAAAATAACGATAAAAAGGATTCCAAGGGGGCGAAATTGGAGCCTGAAATCAAGGAAATGGGTTAATATTTGTCATTTTTTGACATCTGTCACTGTCACTTTGACAAATATTTATCTGTCAGATTGACAGGTAGTTTAATTATGTCCTAAAATTAACTGTCTGTTAATAAAGAAGTGGGTTTTCAAAGACATATGTAAATGTTATTGGCGATTCAGTATTATTTGATTTTTACAAATGTCAGTTCGACAGATGCTGTCAGTGTCATTTTGACAATAATTTATCGGTGATATTGAATGAAAGAATTGCCTTTTCATAACTTTATTCAAGCTATACTGAATCGGTCTCATTACTGCATTTCTATAACTTACTTTGACAGATTCTGTCAGTGTTACTTTGACAAATTGATGTGTCGTCAGATTGACAGGAAATTAGACTATGCCACAAAATTAACAAACCGTTAGTAAAAGATAAAAATATTGTCTTTTTCTTCTTTTTTAATTTAACATTTTTTGTCGGACGTCTTCATTTACATTCATATAATAATAAATGACATTTTGACATAATCTGTCACTGTCACTTAGACAAATATTTATCTGTCATATTGACAAAAAATTATAATTATGCTTGAAATTGAAAAATTGCCTTTTCATAACTATTTTCAAGCTATAGTGAATGATCTCACTTCTGCATTTCTTTGTCTTACTTTGACAGATTCTGTCACTGTCACTTTGGCAATAATTTATCTGTCATTTTGACAGAAAATAAAAATTTGCCTAAAACTCAAAGTATTGCCTTTTTATAACTTTTTTCAATCTATTGAATGATCTCATTTCTGCATTATTATTTCTTACTTTGACGTCAAGAATCTGTCAAAAAATCTGTACAGATTCTGTCACTGTCACTCTGACAACTATTTACCTGTCAATATGACAGAAAATTAAAGCGTGACCCAATTTTGTTGAGAAAATCACACGAACGTCTTTTATATTGCTTCATCACTTTATTTCTCGAAATAAAATTCCTGCAGCATCAATTAAAGTCGAAGAGAGTCACAGATAATCTCCTTTTATGGACAAATTTACAGCCACAATATTGCAGCAAATCACTCTCATTTGACATTTAAAACTGTTTAAAATAGAAATTTTCTCACACACACACATCGTGGGACGAAAGTTGTCTGCCCAAAAAGCCTTCGATTTTGCCACTTTTTTGAGACTATTTCAAGGCCACTTAATGCATATTCAGATTTATGGTAAATCGATGAACCAGTGAAAGTGCCGATAGACCTGAATATTTTATCATGCAGTCTCCTATTTTGCATAAATATTTATACAATGTTTTTCGAAGGAGAATGCTTGTGAAAAGCCCAAGTCGTGGGTAATATAAATTAAAAGCTCTCGTAAATGTGGAGCATAGCATTAGTTGTTGTAGCTCTTTTATCAAGTCTAATTAAATGTTGTGAATGATTAAAATGCATAATTAACTTGTTCTCTGTCGCGACGCGGGTTTTTCTTACGCGGAACAGCAAAAAAAAACCAGAGATATGCTAAACAGATAGATATTTAATGCAAAATATGATGTATTTTCATAAGTATGTGGATTCTATTGAACTTTAACAAATGTTTGCGGAAAAGAATAACAACTTTGCGCGTCTTCTCCCATTAATTTCATCGGTTCGCTTCACGCAAAAAATGAGTATACCTATTGCCAGGAAGTTCTTAGTGTGAATTTTCCCCCTAATTTATCCATAAATAAATGAGGAATTGAATGAATTCGATAGAAGAGACTCCAATTATCTCTATGTTTACCGAAATACAATCCGCATTTCCCCATCAAAACGATAAGTCTGGTATTTTGGTTTATCAAACACAACTCGAGTTACCCTCAATTGATTGAAGCGAAGCCAGCGAAGCACTTTTTGTGGCGGTTAACAGTGTGTAAGAAATCCAGACAAGATATAAAAATTAAGCTTTAAATATTCCACTCTTTTTCGGCCATCACGGTTGAATAAACTCAATTTGGGTCTTTGAATCAAACACTTTTGTCGTCTGACAGGGAGGAATGAAGAAGCGAAAAAAAGTCCGAGATAAAAGTGGAAAACACGTGATTAGTCTCTCTCGTGGTCGATTTATGTGAGCTGTGAATCTTTTATAGCGAACTCGGACGCAACCCATAAAAGTCCAGTTTAAATTCAAATTTGGACCCTAATACCTATGGGTTCGGGTGAAAGTAATAAGTAAATTATAAGGTATTTTTGGAAAGGTATTAATATTAAATACAATATGTTAAATTTTGAGACCAATCCAAACCAAAGAAACAGATTTATTCAAAAAACAATATTCTGGGCTTTTTCAAAATGGCGGCCAACATAACCATTCTCTTGCATCCGGTGGATATTTGATCTTGGCCGAAAACCGCACATCAATATCTCTAACCGTTCATTATTACCACCAGCCGGACAAACAGAGAAACGGCCAAACATTTCAGATCGATTGGAGCAACTTTAATTTTCATTCAATCACATAATCTGTGAATCCGATAGAACGACTGTTAAAAAATCTTGAGAAATCTCCCACAATTTTGCATTTAAGCTTATCCGTGTGAGAGTTTCGTTTCAACACTTATTTTGTATCTTTCACATGTAGAATTTCTTTCCATTTCTCTTACACGTGATGCAACAGAGAATTTCTCATCATCAAAACATCCTGAGAGAGAGAGAAGCGTGGAAGTCTCAAAATAACTCCAACCAAAGAGAAGCAAATGGGAATCAGCTGAAGGAACTCTTAATTTTTGTCTTTCTACTCTTTCTATCTATTTGTGTCGGGATTTTTTTCTCTCTCACATATTTAGCGCGTGTTTTCTTATACATTTGAGGAATATTATAAGTAGAGAACATTTTATTTTTCGCAAACTGCGAAATTGTCAAAAACGGAAGGCATTAGTCAGATTTTGTGGCGCATTTCTTCGACGAAAACTTTCTTCCGCCCAACTCAAAAATATGTTTATGAGAGTTGTTGTGAGTGAAAAACGATGACCAATTTTTGGTATAAAAAGACTCCCCATTATTTATTTAAAACGCAAAATTTTCTCTCGAAAAAGATGAAAGTCATCGCATGATTGAACAACAGCTGCGGCAACAGTTTTGCACAAAATTTTAAAACAGAAAATCTTGTTGGTTTTAAGAGGATGTTTGAATTTCTCAAATTGAACTTTAATAATATCAACAGTCATTGCTGTAAAAATTATGATCATCTTCACCGATAAATGCCGAGAACAATTACATAGTTGGAAGAGGTAGTTCAACAACAAAGAAGAATCACAATAAGGCAAAAGAACGTTGACCTAGAATTATTTTTCATTAGCGTCACGATGATCAAGTCTATTTTTGCGTCTCTTTAGCCAATTATCCTGGAGTATATAGTACGGCTCAAAAAACATCAAGAATTGAGCCATTGAAATTTTGCCAAAAATTGGAGGATTTCAAAAGCTTTCACAAAGATCAGAACTGCAGATAATGAAGTTCTGACTAATTTAGTGAGAAGATAGAAATATAAAGCGAAGCATTTGAAGTTTTATTCCGGAATCTTCTGAGTCTTAAAGTAGGCCTACGTTATAAAATTAGCTTTAAATATTTCTACAAAACGAGTTTTTTAAATTAAGAATACGCGTTAAGTTTAAAGCAAACCTCAAGCTTAAAGCCAGGCCGAAAACTTAAAGCCGACTTTAAGCCTTAGTCCAGCGTCCAGCCTTAAACTTTATGACTAACTTCAAGGTAACTTTAAGGCTTAACTTTAAGATTTAAGGCTGCGTTAAGCTTAAACCTGAAGGTTCAAGCAAGCCCTAAGCTTAAACCTGAAGGTTCAAGCAAGCTCTAAGCTTAAACCTGAAGGTTCAAGCAAGCCCTCAGCTTAAACCTGAAGGTTCAAGCAAGCCCTGAGCTTGAAGTCAACCTTAGGTTTGAAACCAATTTTAAGCTTTAAGCCATTCTTAAATAAAAAAATCATTTTACCGAAATATTTTAGGCTAATTTTGATAGTAGTCTACCTTTAGTCGGAAATCTTAGTCTTTTGAACACTTATTCAAAAAGTCCTTATAGAAACAATTGTTTCTTTGAACTTAGAATCTAGTTCTATTGCTTTTCTGATTAAAGAGCAATAGAAAATATTTCGAGAAGGATTATAACACTACAATTTTTTTGAAGTTTTAAACTAGATTTCGCTTTTAAATATTATAATTTTGACCTTTTTTAATCCTTTACATAATAAATTTGGTAATTTTTTTGCAGTGATTAAATAACGAAATCTGATTTACGAAATAGTTTTGCGTTTCATTTCTTTCAGTAGAAAAAAAAATCTCCCAAGCTCTCTTGCTTATAATTCTTAAACCTCGTACTGTAACCTCTTTTCCAACCCCTCTCAAATAATATTATACTTTTTTTGTTTGCAAAATCGATCAATATTCTTCCCCATGTGATAAAAAATTTCCCATGAACTGTTGAAGGCCTCTATATTCCCCAGGGAATTCAGGATTTTGACCTCGATGTGAAAACCACTGAACATCCTGAACATCAGGAAATCCAAACCCTCCTAATAAATCGATAAGGAAATCTGACCAACATGTGGTTTTCTCAGAAACTCCAGTGATTATCATTATAGAGAAATTAGACCACAAGTGAGCTGAAGAAAATAAAAACTGGTTCAGACAGCTGGTTTTTAGCCTTGACGAGGCGCCTTTGGAGGGATTTTTCTTAAGATTTTGAGGGTGCAGAGACCTTGATTCTTTGTTTGGCAAAGACAATAACACTCTCCACATGCTCTCATGGCCGCCCCCGCGCTGGCGCTCTTCGCCAAGACAAGGCTGCACTGAGAGATATTTTCCCCTCAAATTGAGAATTTTCCTCATGAAAATTGAATAGGATTTCTAATGCGTGATTTATTTTTTCTCAAAATTCTCATTATTGGAGGTAAATCAAAAATTTATTCTTTGATTTTTCTTCTTTCCTTTGAAAAATTAACAAATTTCTTATAGGAATCTTACAAGGGTGTTGCTCAAGAGAATTATATGATAAAACTGAACTCCAACTTATAATTCTCTTATTCATTTGAACATAATAAATTTTTAATTCCCATAATAACACTTTCATGATCACTCGAAACAAGAACAGCTGTTTCTAATGTTTCAAATGGTTACCAAAGTGTTTTTTGGGAAGGTTTTTAGCAATTTTGGAACCGAAAACAAAGAAAAAGTGAAACTTTTTGATCAAATTATAATTCTTTCGTTTATGATTGACAGTTCCTGTCAAACAAAAAGCAACTCAAATTCATCGTATTTAACCCTTCGTGGTGAATTCTGCATTTTTTGCATGTCAAACTATCGGTCTCTCACTCACTCATATTGCTGTCAATATATTTTCTCTCGCTCTAAATGACATGTTAGCCATGAAGTGTTAACGCACTAAAACCACCAAATAACATTGAAGTGTTAAGAATTTTTCCCCCCAATACTTTTAACTTGTAAACATTCCTTATCTTGAGATTTTTATTTCTCTCAGTGTTATGTGACTCCCAACTTCCACCGATAAAACTAATGTTTGCCTCCCCGAATCCGCGGAGCTGCGTAAAAAGAACTCACCAACTCATGAAGCCCGTGGACAGACAGCCTGCCCCGATATGTATCATCACTTGTTTTGACAGCATTGTCGCTCTGTCTCGCTCTAGCACACTCACAACACTATAAGCTCCCTCTCGCTTGCACTTGTTAGAGCACCCACAAAGAAAGTAAAAAATTCTAATTGCGAAATGAAGCGCGAAAATGTCACATATGCTGATAAAATGTTCGCCTTCTTCCGGCTGTCCGGGATTCAAAATAATATGCCTGGCACGAGATGATCAGACGAAGGTCACTGGTGCATCTCAGAAGGCTCGCCTGTTTATTTTTCTGCCCGATAATCTCTCACTGACCACTTTTTACGCACACTCGAGCGAGCCCCCAAAATCTTTAGCACGTCTCACACTGACTCTCAATTTTGTTTTTTCCTTTAATCAGAGACTCTTCCTGGGAGTCCACCAGACACTGTTTGGCTCGAGATTCACGGGAAAATGTGCGCTGCAAAAGGAGGCCAAATTGCTTCTTCGCAAAACGACGCAATTTTTCACTTTGTACGCAAAACACTTCTTTTCACACGGTTTCACGATAATATATCCACCACTCGTGACTGCAATTGGCGTCTGTTTGACTTCTACTGTGATGAGTGAGTCCACTTTTGCCTGTTAGATTGTGCTCAGTGCGAAAAAATGCGTCTTTTCTCGCGATTCTCCGACACGAAAATGCTGAGAAATCATATATATATATGTTTATTTCAGTACCAGACTTACAGTCATATGTACATACTTCAATACCTTCTACTCTATGGTCTTAACCTAGAATAGAAATCCATAATTTAATGCCTAAGATCTTAATTCTAAAAAATACATGACATTCAAAAATGTTTTTTTTTCTTTTTTCTTAAATTTCATTGCTTAGCTTAGTCTTAAACAAAAATTCTATCAGTTTTTTTTCGCCAGAAGGGCTTAATATATCTTTAAGATTTGTTGTTTTCAATAGTAAATTTCTTTCATTGCTATACTTATTACATTTGGTTAAAATATGTTCGACTGTTAATGTCGAATCATCACATTCACATACATCCGGTGGTTCCTTTTTCATCAGGTGTGCGTGACTTATTCTACAGTGGCCTATTCTCAGTCTATTAAGGATCACCTCATGTTTCCTTGGGGTGTCCTCGCTATAAACACAACCAGTTGGTATATCACATATTTTTCTAAATTTGTTACTATGAGGTGTTTCAGCCCATTTAAAACACCGTTGTTTAAATGATTGGTTCTTGATGAACCAATCCATATCTTGGAATGTGCACAAATTTGTGTCACATTCATATTTTTCAGTGCTTTCTTTTGCTACTTTATCTACTAATTCATTATTTTTAATTCCAATGTGGCTAGGTACCCACATGATTGACAATCTTGGATAATTTTCCAGAAGTGCTTCTCTTATTTGAGAAATTAAACAACACTTACTGGAATGGTGTGATGTTGCTAAAACCACCGATAAACTATCTGTAATTATCAATCTTTTTTCAGAATTTTCTAACGGAATTGAACACGCTTCAAGAATTGCAAGGGCTTCAGCCGTGTATATCGAACAGATTTCGGGAATCTTCTTTTTTATGACTAAATTGTTAGGTCCCAAAACGCCAAAACCCACACCAGCCTGCGTTTTGGATCCATCTGTGTAATACTCCGAATATCCTCCATAGTGCGCTCTTCTCTCTTGGAAGAGAGCTAAGTACACTAAGGGGGAGGTATTGCTCTTCTTATATGCTGTAAGACCAATATCAATCACTTTGCCTAAATGTTTCCAGGGAGGCTGTTTTGGAGTTTTAGTTTTATATACTTCTAAGTGAGATGTGTTAAGTTCAGATGATAGGCGCTCTGCCATGGGGATAAAAGGTTCTGTGCGTTTCCTATTTCTATTTCTTGGGTTATTTTGTGTATCTATTGAAAGGGGTAGTTTAGGGATATGTTTCAATCTGTAGAGATATTTTACGCAAACTCTAGACCTTCTTTCGTCCAAAGAACTGAAACCTGATGCAGCTAGCAAACTATCTATAGGTGAGGACCTAAAGGCTCCCATAGCCGATCTGATTGCAGCTCTGTACGGTGACTCCAGCAATTTTAGGACAGTTTTATTTGCTTGGGCATAAGCTTGGCAGCCATAGTCGATCCGACTAAGCATAAGGGCTGATATTATGTGAAAGAGTGGTTTTTGTTTTGATCCCCATTCTTTGGATGAAATGGTTCTAACTATGTTGGTAACTTTGAATAGTCTTTTCCTCAACTCAAGGAGATGTGGACGCCAAGTAAGTCTGGAGTCAAAGATGACTCCAAGTACTTTTGCTTCTGCTACTACACTTAACGGATTGCTATATAGTATAAGAGAAGGAGAAGCGCACACTCTTTTTCTGCAAAAATGTATAGTTTTGGTTTTTTCTAAAGAAAAAACCACTCCATTCTTCTCTGACCATTTTTCGACTTTGGTTATTGTGTTTTGCAGGGATAGGTTTAATTTAGTACTGTTGGGATTAGAAGCAAAAATTAACAAGTCATCAGCATAAAACAGATACTCTATGCCCGTGCATTGATCTAAGATTAAAGTAAGACTATGAATGGAGACTAAAAACAGGGGGACACTTAAGACTGAGCCTGTGATCATTCCGTTAATTTGTTCAAGCCATTGGGATTGGTGTTGCCCAGAAGTTACTCTGAACAATCTGTTCAAAAGAAAGTTATGTATCACGTTAAAAATTTCGCCAGATAGCCCCCACTTTGCAAGTTGATGCAAAGCCAGAACTCTCCACGTTTTTTCGTAAGCTTTTACGATATCAAAAGTTACACAAGTGGTATGAGAACTATTTTGTAAACTAGTACTGATAAAGCTTTGTAGATATACTATATTGTCTGTTGTTGATCGC
>CAKKOB020001764.1:0-18331 GCA_918844115.2 Phlebotomus perniciosus
GCTTTCTTAAAAAACTTTCTGAAAAGCTTTCTCAGAAAACTTTCTGAAAAGCTTTCTTAGAAAACTTTCTGAAAAGCTTTTCGAAAGCTTATTGACACTTTTCTCAGAAAGCTCTAGAAAGCTTTTGTATGGAAAATAAAATTGATAGGATGAAAGCACCTGAAAGCATCCGAATTGGAACTTTGAAGGGCTTTTCTACGTAAAGTGGAAGTATTGGAAGTGGTGTACGTCTTTTTGATCCTAATATCTCCCCCTGGATAGGTATCATACTTATATCAGAACTTCCACTTCCAAAAACGCCCTCGAACTTCCATATAAAAGTACATCACTTCTCACCATAATATCTCCCCCTTGCATTTGATCTTCGAGGAGCCATTTAAACGAGAAATATCGCCTCTCACGTGTCTCAACGATAAATAATGCGACTGCATAAGCATTGGCGTGCACAAATTCGTTGACACTGAACAAGTCTCCACCCCAGGAGGAGAGCATATATGAACATTTTGGGTGACTGCCTAATTTATTGGGGGGGGGGCTCCTCGGCTTTTGGAAAATTGTTGCAATGCAGCAAGTCAGAGCAGAGGTGGTGCCCGCTCTCGCCAAGAATATAATTCAATGAGACAAATTTCCCCGCAAGCAATTAAGTGTAATTAACGTTTTTTTTTATTTCTCATCTGTATGTCGTCTCTCTTGTGAATTTTTCAAGAGCTTCGGGGAGACGCTATTTTGTGAAAAATTTCATGTTCTCAGCCACTCCATTCTTCTTTTCAGCGCAACACACACTCCTGGGTGTTGCCTCCCCGGAGTCGGCATGATAAATTCACTCGCCCAGCCACTTCTTGTGGCATCGACCAAAAGAAGTCATTAAAGTCAAGATCATTCCGTGCCACTCTGTAAATTTTCACTCTCTCTCGTCTCTTTGGAGCCCTTATTCCATCTGAGAGAGCGCACACACTTGAACCAATTAATCGTGACAAAATAGACGGGAATGATTTATGGTTATTAACGAGACAATTAGACCCACTCTCGAGCACTCAATGGGATTAAGATGGAGGAATCACAGAGGAATTTTCTAATCTTGATGCGGAGTATACAAGAATTTTGTTGCTCATGAAGACTCAATGGAAAGTAAGGAGGAAAAAATAGCATAAGAAATTTGAATGTAACTGTCATAGTCTAATTGTAGCCCTTCTAGGGGAGAATGGGGAGCCATCAGAACTATTGTTATGCTGTCGAACTTTTCTAGCGAAATTTATAACAATTAAATTCATTCCAAGTCAAGCCAAGTTACAAAGATAAAACCCAAAAGAACTTTACTCAATTCATATTGCAGATTACTTCGAAAAAAATCTCAAAATTTGAGCTTCATTCCCGTGGCTCTTCGTTCTCCCCTATTACAACAAAATGATTTTTTTTTAATTGAAAAAAATCTAATTTTGTAATTCAGATTTAAGCTTAGAGCTTTAAGGTTAACTTTAAGCAACTTTGAGGCTGGCTTCCTTAAGACTAACTTTAAGCTTATGGCTGATGAAAATTCATTTTGAATGGATGAATTTCAATAAGACCAAATAACGAGCATTTCAAGCCAGATTCTCTCTAAACATTGGAGGTGGTCAGAAATACTCGCATGTCCCTCTCCGAATGCTTTTAAGTCCGGTGGCAGAAATGCGAGTTATGATTTGATTGATTTCGAGGATCAAGATGAAATTTCTCGATTTCCGAGACGCATCGAGCATCTCAAGTATCTCTTTGTGGTCGGGCGAAGCACACCCAAGAATTAAGTGGCAGTGGCAATCGTGCCAGTCATTCCATCAAATGGTGAGATATTTCGAAATGCAATGGCGAAAATGTCAATTGAAGCCCCAACCGATGGCTTCTCATTGCTCAACACTGGGCATAACTCCTCGAGAAGAGACATCCAACTTGTAAGACACAGGTATTTATCACTCTTGCCAGTGACAGACAAGTGATATTTGATTCACAATCGAGCGCGCAATTTCACTCTGTGCGCGATGCATGTTATTTTTGGTGTTGGTCAAAAGCGTTAGATACTTTTTGACTTTATTGTTGCAGCCGCGAGCATAAGAAGAGAGGTTGAAATTCTTCATTCGCCGCGTCATCCGTCTTATGTGATGTGATTTTGCTTTTGGCTTCTAACAAGTCACTCTTCGGTAGCTACCGAAATGCCTCCAATGATTGGCCAGATCCGCGGCGAGAGAGTGAAAAATACCATTGTGGCCTTCGGTGGGTATGAAATGCCGCGCGAAGACTCTTTGCCTGAGCTCTTGTGCTCAATTTACAATTGTAATAAATCATCGATCATTCGGTTGAGAGTTTCTTTCACACAAATGTGCTTCATCATCGTTAATCTTGAAAAATTACCAGAGAGAGAGAGAGAGCCAGGATTCTGAAATTCATTAAAATCTTCGATTAGACAGGGGTGGACTTGTTTTATTAGAGTTTTTTTTAGCCCTGTCAGTTTTCAAAAACGAAAATGTTGATCCTTAAGGACGTTAGTGGAAAGTAGATTGTATAAAATTTAATTAGAAGCTTTTGCAAGTAAATCAAAAGCTTGATTCTTAGCTTTAAGTTTGATCCACATTATCAAAATTAGCCATCAAACTACTTTGAACAAATGTATAATAAGTTGATATTGTTTTTAAATATGACTCAAAATAAAATACCTAAGGTATAGCTTAAAACTTCGGATATAGGGCTAGCTTTCAGCTTAAAAGAAGCTGAAATTTTAAGACTATCTGAAAGCTTAGGACTTGCTTAAGACTAAGACTAGACTGAAAGCTAAAGACTGGGCTGAAAGCTTAGAACTTGCTTAAAGCTTGAGACTACCTTTAAGTTTAAGAATAATTGAAAGCTTAAAGCTTGGTAAATAACTAAATAAATTGCAGAGCTTTAGCAAAGCTTATGGAGTCATTTCTGTGATATATATTATACTTTTGGAGCTTTCAGGGGAGCTTTCATGTAAATTTTTGGATTGAAATCAAGAGGGGATATTAAGGTCAGAAAGATGTACACTACTACTAGAACAACCACATTTTGCTGAAAAGATCCCCAAAGCTCCTTTTTGAAAACTTTTTATCGCCCCGACACAAAAATGGCAATACTGCAATCCAAATGTTCCTCCGTTTCTCCGTTTATCCGTCTGTTATTGACCTGGAGGCCGAACGGTTGCAGATAGAGACTTCGGGTCTATGGGGGACCCCCCCCCCCTAAAGTCGACCCAGAGATCACGACCAGGCCCTTCATTTTTCTAAAAAGCCCGCCTATCCCCTATAAAAACATGTTTTTTTGGTATATCTCGAAAACGGCCCTAACGATTTTTTTCATTTTTACATATGTTTTGTAGAATCACTAGACGCACTTTTCGTCCATACATGCCAATGACCTCCATACATTCCGTCTAACGGTTTTTCAAGGTCAAAGGTTTGAAATTCTCTTTTCAAGGGTTTTACTCGCCCCAAACCCATCATGTGGGTACTCATTTGAAAGGTCTTTGAATTTCCTACAATCCTAAACCAGTTTAAACTTAATCCGGGTTTAAACCAGTTCAAAGCCAGGTTGTTCTCGAGCCTTAACCCCGTCATGTGGGTACTCATTTGAAAGGTCTTTGAATTTCCAACACATTTAGACCACTTTTAGACCAGTACTAAAAAAGTTTGTATAACACTCTTAGATCACATTTAGACCAGTTCTATAAATGTCTGTATAACAGTTTTAGACCACTTTTAGATCAGTTCTAAAAATGTTCGTGTAACACTTAGACCACTTTTTCAAGGCCAAAAGTTTTGAAGTGGTCTTTTCAAGTGTTTTACTCGTCTCAAACCGGTCATGGATACTTAGTAGATAATTTTATAAAGAATTTCATCAAACCCATTCGGTAAAAATCAACAGACTTTATCATCCCACTGACTCCTTCCTCTCTAAACGCAACGTGTCGGGGCACTTCGCCAAGTCTAAACTTGGCATTTCTTTTTACTTTGATGAGGGATTTCTTATGACCAAAATATCGTTCATTCTTTGTGAGAGTGTTCGATCATCACCCAAGCTGTTCTATGTATATCTTATCAAATGTGGTAATCGGGCTGATTTCTTGTTATCAGGAAAACTGAGTATTATCTCAGAGTATTGGTTGAGTGGAAAGTGTCTTCCTGGCTGTGTTAGACAATCTAACAAGAATCTAGCAAGGGGTAATTTCTTGTTAATTTCTCTTACCATTCAACTCACAGAAAAAAAGTTCAAGATTTAGTTTCAAGAAATATTTTTAATTCTTTTTAACAAAGACCTTGGTCATATTATTCCTTCAGATGAATAATATCTGGCCAATTTATCAGTGGACTATTCTGAGCAAAACAACTTTTAAGTCTCGGTTTACTTGCCTTATCTAAACCAATGTGTGAGTCTCTCTCTTTCAACTTTATAGACATATCTCAATTGTTTCAACAGCAGATTTGAATTTTTGAACTTTTTTTAAAAACAGTATTTCAACTACTTGTTTTGTGTTAACACAGGTGAAATAGACGAAAGCGCAGAAGAATGGCATATTTGTGTCCTCTCAAAATCACAACTGTCGGTGATCCAGCCGTTGGAAAAACTTGTCTACTAAAATCCTACATTTTACAATCCTACATTTTTTGACATTTGAACCGACTGGCTTTGAAGATCTTGCTTGCAATTGCGAGGTCATGGCAGAGTGTACAACCTGATGCTCTCGGATACATCCGGTTTGGAAGAATTTGACAGATTAAGACCTCTGAGCTACCCAAATATGAGGAGAAATTTTCTTTTCTTTTTTTAAATATAATACATAAAATCAATTTTATTTTTCTTCCCAGACGGACTGCGTACTCATGTGTTACAGCATTATTTTTCGAAAATCCTTTGAGAACGTCGTGGACAAGTGGTATCTGGAAGTGCGGCATTTCTTACCAACTGTTCCTTAGTATAAATAAGTACGTTTTAAAATCAAAAATTAATTTGTAGAAGATCAGTAATATTCGTTGTTAAATCTTCAGGAACCATGAATGATTTACGCCCATCGGGATCGAAGAAATCCCCAACTTACATGGATAGTAAGAGGTTGAAAGATGAAATTCGAGCCTATTCCTTCATTGAGTGCAAAACATTGACAGTGTCTTCGTAGAGGCAGTGAGAGCTGTTAAACATAAACCTTGAGTGTAACAACGACTTTGCACGCTTCTCTAAGAGGAGTGAGAGGAAAGTTCTCTAATATATTCAAATATAATTTTCAATTAATGTCAAATTGACACAAAAAATTGTTATCTATTATAATATTCTTGATTCCACCATTCAAGATCATTCAAGATCATACACCATTCAAGATCAGAATGGTGTGGGGAAATCTGGATAATTCTCCCACAACTTTACGCCAATAATCCGATAAACTCCCGATCATCGAGAATTTTGTAAAAATCAATCACTTCTTTACTCGCTCTTGAATTGTAGACATTGAATTTGATATTGTGCTTATTGAACAAAGTCATTTTGAATTGTGCAAAGAGTTTAAGTTTTTTTTTTACTGCCAATAGGGCATTTTATTACTTTCTGTCAGAACATATATATGACAATTAGTAAGGCATTGCATAATGTTTGAAACACTTTAGATACATTTTGTTTAAGACATCACGTGCCAGGGTTCCGCCAGTGCATTTCCCTCGCTATCATCACTTTACTCCGAACCTATTCGCTGGAGTTGGGCTTCCACCGCAGAGGAAGGTTGGAGGATAGTCGCGTTGCAAAGCCTGTTAGCTAATTTGTTGGGATGATTCTTAATCCTGATCTGGTAGCGTGTCCTGATGACTGAGATCTCCTCGAGTACAGAAGGCACCTGTATGTAGGTCCCTTTCAATCATTTCGTTCCTTACATACTAGGGGGCATTTGCAATCCGCCTTAATAGTTTGGATTGAAAACGTTGGAGAATGCCAAGGTTTGATTTGCTCGTTGCTGAATTCCATAAGTCCATATAGGCTTTAGAATTGCTTTGTAGATAAGGACTTCAGCCTGCAAAAGTAACCTGGAGTGTCGCCCCAGAAGCCTGTACAACTTGGCAACGCTGAGTTTTAGTTGCGCTAGCTTGACAGATATGTGGCGCTTCCTAGTCAGTCTCTTGTCCAAATGGATCCCAAGGTATTTGACATGATCTTGTTGGGGAATTTTATTGCCATTGAGACGTATTGCTGGACAGTTCTTTTTGTTGAGAGAGAAGATCATTTGGGTGGACTTTCCTTCGTTGATTCTCACCCTCCACCTTGTCAGCCAATCCCGGACCTCGACCACGATCTCCTGGACTTCCCTAGCAGCTATGTTGGGATTCGTATGCGAGCAAAGGATTGCTGTGTCGTCGACAAAGGTTGCTGTAGTCACATAGTCTGAGGTGGGCAGATCCCTGGTGAAGACCTGATCCTTCACTGTGTTTCGGCTGGTGGTTGAGATCAAATATTTATTAACGGAGACGGCCTTCAAATGACGTTACGCAATTCCTTTTCTCATACGACGTTTCGGGACTTTTTATTCCCTTCCTCAGGTCTACAATACAATTCATTTAGTTTGGATTTACACTATTATATGATTAATGAATTTACATGGAGAAGTGATGGGTAACGCTGGTCATTTTTGATGGCCACAAACTTCTTGCACACTGATCTCTACCACTCTCTGCTTCAGTCCGCATCACTTCATTCACTGAATCTCTGGTGATGAGATATCGGGCGGCCACTCATCAGCACAACTGTAAAATGAGTCATCTGCTCTTCGGGGAGTTTGTAGCGTTGCTCTCACTCTCTGCAATATGTTCGCATAGATCGTGCTCACGCTAGCATAGTCCTGTTTCTTGTTGACGTTGTTATGTCGGGGAAGCGGGGAAGGCCATTACGAGTGTCCTCTCCGTTCTCGATGTTTTAGCAATCATGAGTTTTTCGGTGAGACAGGTTGCAAGCCTATCGTCATAACTTCCTATTCAGTAGGAAACTACAATGAACACGCAGATCATCTAGAAAAGTGGTCGAAATACTGTTCAAATTGCAAATTTCCTAAAATTTCTTACATTTTTCTTGATTTTTGTCTTACTTTTTTCGAGAGCTTCAAAAGCTTTGAGATCAATAGTTTCAATCTGTAATTATAGTGAAAGAGATTCCTAAAGCTTATTCAAACGTACCATTAAGAAAATTATAAACATCCAAAATAGGCATTTAACATACAAGATTCCAAGTAATTTAAGATAGGAAGTTTGGAAAGAGGTAAGAGGAGGCGCCCCAGTTTGGTATAACTTCTTTGGTACAACACAATTTTTCATGTATTTTTCTTGAGCAGAGCTAGTCCACTCTATTATATCATGATAGTAGGGCCTAAGCTCTATATTCTCTAAAAAAATAGTAAGCCTTCGTTCAAGAAAAATGCATGAAAAATTGAGTTGTACCAAACTAAGCTGTACCAAACTGAGGCGCCTTCCCCTAGTTTTAATAAAATTAGAGATAGTCACTCTTTTTATTCTCCTAAAAAATCAAAATTTATCAAATTGTGTCAAATTTATCAAATTTATAAAAATTTGATTTTCACCGTATAGTGATCAATTAAACAAAAATTAAATTACAAAAATCAAAATAACAAAATCAGTATTTAATTTTTTTTGACTAAATCGTTTCGAGAACATTTTCAAATATGTATGAACTTTAAAAAATCATCCACTTCAAATTTAAGGATTTCATCAAGAAATTTTTAAGCACCTATTTCTACGGCCAGGAATAGTTCCTATTTTGAAGACGCTTCATATATGAATATAGTGTGTCATTTCCTTTTGCTATTATGTTTCATCATTCATTACCTGTGCATATGGATGTCGCATCGTGTACCTATAGAAGTTTTGGTACTCGGAGGAATGTACCAACACATCACCGGCTTGGTGGTCGGCTTTGGGTCTTTTGGGGCGTCCGCCCTCATACCGCTCACCCACCTGGGTATCTCCAGGTAATTCCCTTTGGCCCACATTCTAAATATACATGTAGATTCCAGCCCAGCAGCCCTGCTGAATTATTCGCCAGCGCAATATGCTGTCAGGAGGTGTGAGTGGGCAACTATGGGTCAGGGTGACATAGTGGGTGGCTCTCGGGTATGATGACCAGGATTTGCGGGATGATGGTGAGTGGGTGCAAGAGCCACGTGGGAGCGAGAGAGGCGTATCAAAATTTTATAACATGTGAATGTGTGTATGAACAAAATAAAGGATTGCATAATTTAGCACGGATGGTGGGCTCGTAGAATGGTCCCTGGAATCACCACTTGGATTTACGTTGGGATGCCACACCAGAGTCAAATGGCTGTCGGTGTGTATCGTGTGAGCTAAAGAAAAAAAACCTACCGTGAATGATGGTATCAAAGAGCCTGAGCTCCAAGAGATTGGATGGTGCACCAGGAATATACAGTGCGCCTGGTTTGCCGTTCGACGTGACTGTTGCGAAAGAGGCCACACAGATTGAATTACACGAATTCATACTGAACTCGAGAATTATTCATATGCCAAACATATGCGTTTTACATGATGCTCCCAACTCCCAAAATGTCAAGAGATAGAATTTTATTGCACCTCATTCGTGGTGGAGTGCCAAGTGCCTCTTCCACGAGTGCTTCAGATGACATAAAACCACCCCGTCCCCCACCCGCCCAGAAAAGGGGTTGTGCGATAAACTTCATCTAATTTTGAACATCTCAGCCATTTTAATTTCATTATTCTCACGAGGGAGCGCGCAAGAAACAATTTTGAGGTGTACCGAGTGTGGGTTAGAGTTTTTGGCCACTTTTGGGGCTTTATTTTTGCACAGCGGTTGGCTTCCCCCCCCCCCGACATTCTCCAGTACCCCTTTTTTCTCGGTTGCCCTCCAGCTACCAACTCAGGCTTCTGATGAATTTCACCCACGTTTGGTGATGGAAAAATGATGCAAATTTAATCTGCAGATCGAGATAATTAAACCTGAAAGATATATAGAGCTTCAAGGTTAGAATTTTGTATCCTCAGGTACCAAAAATGAACTTTCCAGACAATAATTTAATTTTTTTTTAACCCAAATAAATCGGGTATTGCTTAAATTGGCTTGAGTGGCAGTGGATATCTTCAAGACTTTTAGGTTGTTTGGTAACTTTTAATTGAGATTGAGAAGCAATGTTCAAGATGTTCAATATTGGGGTATTCTTAGAGAGAATTACGTTGATTGAAATTCGTGCTTGATTGGTTGATGTATGAGTAATGGAAAATTAATCTTTTATGTTGCAGTTTAACAGAAGAAATGGAGGAAATACTTGATGGTTTTAATGAGATCCAGAAGTGGTAAATTATAGATGGGTTTTCTTTATGCAACTTAAATTCTTTTAGTTTCAGAAGTTATTACTCAGATTTGGCCGATTCTGCAAAGAAATTTAAAAACTTTCTCAGACAAACTTAGAAAATTGGAAATAAATTTATTTTCCTAAGCTTTGTCTATCTGTTTTGCGGGTCTTTGATTCCTTAAACCTTAAAGAGCTTGACCCTTTATTATACAAATCAAACTTTAATAACTTGCTTTAAGATGTTTTTTGATTATTTAATCAGTTTGAATTAGTAATAAACCGGTAAAGGCCAATTATATGCAAATTAAACTGACACAAATTGATGAAATCTTGTTGTAAATGATTTGTTAAGTAAGCCAAGCTTAAGTTTAAGGCATTCTTACGCATAGACTAGCTTTAAGCGTAGCCAATCTTAAGTTTAAAGTTATAATCCTAAAGATAAGGCTGGCCCTAAGCTTGAGTCTGGTTTAAAGCTTAATGAGCGTTACAGTAAAATATGTCTTTTGTAGTTAAAGCTGACTAAGTATAAAGTATAATTATATTAAATTTTATCTCAATTCTGTATTTTTCCTCTTTAAATAATAAGTGATTTCTGTACAAGTTTTCACATTCTTCACGTGAGAGGTTGTAAAATATTCAGGGTGTGTTTTATTATAAACAGAGGCCAAGCCTCGCATTATAGTTCTTTCACACTTCACGCCTCTGAATCCCTAAAACACAGCCTCGGGGGTTGCTACATATAATATAAACTTGGCCGTGAGTGAGGGTGTGCGTTTCGAGGGGCTCCGCATAGTAGAGAGGTGCAACCTTTGAGTATATATCAGGATTTGTGATCCACGGGATTGAGGGGGTGGAGATCAAGCTGTTTTAATAATTAATCTAAATATACCTGGTCGAGAGAGTAGAACAAGGAGGCATACCATTAGCTATGCTGAGTGTCTATTCGAGCGTTGAACATACATAAATTGCCACACATGAGCCTCAATAATTATTCAGTGTATCGAGTGGGTGGAAATCAATGTGAATTGATATGCTGCCATTAATTTGATTTGGTGTGGAGAATATTATTGACCCCCTGGAGTTGCCTCCTGCTTATTTGTCTTACCACTCAGATATTCAGACATCCATCGTGATGCCTAAAATGACTGGATCAAAGCGGGATATTCAAAAAGTCAGAAATAAGGATAATGAATTCAAATTTATTTGAAATTTTTGTGTATCAAAGGTGTCAAAGTGAAATCACTGTAGAAAAATTTTCCGTAAAATTAAATAAAATAATAAATTTATTCCAATATTATACAGAGTAACAGAAATTTACAGAGGAAGCCCTAAAACATTTCAAAAAAAAATTGAAACTCACAATTTTGCGTGGGCTTCCGCAATATTCGACATATGTATAAAGCCAATTTTTGGTCAAATCCGCTAGAAACTCATGTCGATGTGGTTTAATATCATGCCAATATTGGCGAGCATTTCAGCTCAGCAATGATTTGGTGGACTTTTTTTTTAAATGCAAAATTACACATATTTTTAAAACCACTGCAAAAAATCTGACCAAACTGAAGAGTTGTTACATATGTACATATATTACATAGTGTGTATTGCAAAACTGTTACAGCAATTATCTCATTGATTTAGTTTAGGAAACCAGTTAGCTTACTATTTACATTTTGATACAAAGGATCTGTTCAGACTAATTAATCGCTAGAGCTTAAAAACATTATATAATGACGAATTTTAATTAATAGTATAACATTTATATAGTTATGGGGAGTGAATAATTTTCAAATTTCACACAATTATTGAGCATCAATTTTCTATATACCTATACTGTTTTTGCTACGTTCCATAATGAATTGGAATGGTTGATTGCGTTCCACAACCCCTAAAAACAAATGTGTGCGACTGAGGCGTCCAACATATAGTGAAATGAAAATTTACGTGAATTGAATTAATTCGTGCTCACACAAGTTTATCGAATGAATGAATCAAAAACGTGTTTGATCAATTTAGTAAAATTGTGCTTCAGCAAAACTTTCTGTTCCCATGAGTGTTTTTGAAGTGAATTTCATTTAAATACATGTTATTCTGTATGGCGGATGCAGAACAGAGAATGGGTTGACCTGGGACGAGTGAGAGAGGTATAGGCAATATACATGAGGCCACATGTAGTACAGATTTACATAATAAATAAATCCCTCGCCATTTGTGTACCAAAGAACCCCGACGCAAAAATCCCCACCACTTAATTAGGGAAGTCCGTGTTTCATTTACGTTTCTCCAACAACTCCCGACCCACTTGTGTGTGCCCTTTCACCCTGAGTCGGGGGCGTGTGAGGTGGGTGGATTTAATATTATTTATAAGACCAAGAAAACATTCGCGCAATGGCATAGGCACAAGCATATAAAAAGTTATTGGGTGAACTTGTAGAAATGGCTGGTGGGCCGTTTGGGTAAATCATGACTCCTAAACGGTTGAAACGATTTAATAAAACCGTCCAGAGCTATTAAGCAAAGCTCACTACTTGCTTTACGATGCTGTGTTAGACATAGAAACTCTGTCCCCCCCACACCTTTCTTTCGCTGTGGCCCCATTGCACACTTTCTCAAGCTTTCTCACAACCCAAAGAGTGTGTCATAAATTGAGATGAATTACGTTTATCTTACCATACGGAGCTTTGTATCCCATCCCTGATCTGATATATCGAGTGTCGCTCAATAGATATTTCAAAAAAGATGAATTTATTAAAATTTCAATTTTTTGAGACACTGTGACTTTATTAGTTGTTATTATTTATATTATTTCCTTTAAACTAAACTCCAATTATAAAATAAAGATACATGTAGAGGAGAGCGGGGATATTGGATCACGACCACCTTCGATATAAGCGTTTCGTGTGTCTTTCCCCGAAAGGACTCGGACCATTTTACTACATGAATTGAAAGGTGACAAACCCAATAAAGAATATCCCGTGGGAATCCCATGGGATTTCCAATAAAACTGTCCACAGCCTCTAAAAACTCCATAATTACTAGTAATCAAAATTATCTACATCAAAGTCTTTAAAAGAAAGTCATTTTAAAGCAATAAAATAGTTTCTGTTTAATTTGAAGAAAGTGGAAAATCCATTGGAAGGATCCTCCTAAACTCTTCCAAAAGGACTACGGCTTTTAGGGATTTCCTTAAAATTCCCCCGAAAGACTTCTTAAAATACTTCGCGTTTAAGAATATAACTAAAAATTGTTAAGAACACTTTATAGTAAGTTCTTTAGGTCCGCCCAACATTGAAAGTGAACAATGATCCTCGTTTCTTGTACACGAATTATATCGTCTGATAAAATAACAAATACGAACTTAAAGTATAACTTCAGGGTTGGTTTAATTCCGGCGTGTTTATTATCGATAGCACTTCAAAAGCTTCAATATAATATTATACTTTGCTGGTTCTACCTCAGATTTAACTTTGATTTCCTTTGAGCTAATTGGTCAAAAGGAAAAGAATTAGAAAGTCCAAGCTAACATTCTCGCCACTGCTCGCCTATATTACCAGCGTGCTCGTAAAATCGTGAAAATTGCCCATAGAAACTACCCACCTTGTTCTTCGGGATAATTTAGGGTGGCTTTCATATAAAATGGGCGTTACGGCTGCTTAATTTATAGCCTGTTGGAAATTTTATCTGTGTTTCATAAACTTAATCTTATTTTTTTTTATTATATTCCTCACTAAAATAAAGCTATGGACTCAAGATTAGTTTATTCAATTTCTACTTGCATTGACATAAAAACCCAGCCTTAATAAATAAAACTGAAAAAACTCCATCGTGAATGTGAATTCTAAGCATCAAGTCACAATTGAGCCATGGCTTCCCATCGATCCCCTGGAACGGTCTCTAAAAACATTTCACACAATACAAAATTCTGCACGTATTAGGGATGATACGGAGCCAGGAGTGAGGGATGAGGTGGATGTGGACAAAGTTTGTCCTGATTTTAATTACTTGTTTGAAACGCTTTTCTCTCATGTTGTGCAAAAGCAGTCACACAAAGAGGGATCTCTCCTCTGTGTTTGGCACTGCCATTGTGACAAAAGGTGTGAGTTTTCAATTTCAAAATACACACATGAAATTAGTTTTTGGGGTTGGATTTTATAAAATTGTATTCATTTCACACAACAGTATATTCATGCTAGTATGACAATTTATCACAGCAGTATGACTACGAAATTTGCAATCACAGCTTTTCCTACCTATGAGTGCCGTGGGTCGTGAATGTCAGCAATTTGAAACTATTTAATTTGCTTTTAATTACTTCTATTTACTCAGTGTGAGCATGACAGACAACTCATTGCATTTAATTACGATATTCGTTTCGTTTGGTCGAAGAGTGAGACTTGAACTAAATGTCAGTTCGACTTTAGGATAAAATGAGAGGAGGAAAGTCATTGAGAAACTATGAAATGTACCAAAAATTGACTTATCATATTCTCTGAATTCAACCACAAAGTCAAGATCAATTGGGGAATAGTTCAACGATTATAGTTTTGTACAACGACATAATGGAATAGTATAAACTTTTGCCAATTGTTATGAACGTGGGGGGGTATCCCATCCACCCATCCGTAAGAAACACTCTTGCGGATCATCGCAGAGGGGAGGAGAAGTGAAGATCCCATCGCGACACGCAGTTTTCCGTCTAAATTGAATGTCTAGTGATTTCACACCCGACGCCTCCACTGCACTCCCGGCGCCTCCACTGGACTGATCGGAAGGAGGATTCCTCACACAAAGGGGAGCGATACAATATAGGGGCCGTAACAATATAATATAAATGAGTTTGGGGCAATTTTGGATAATTAAAGCAGTTATAGAGATTTGGTGGTTTGGGGGTGGTCTGGATAATTCACATGCACACTCTATACTTCATAAACATTTTATAGATAAAATATAAACAACCCGAATATTTTGTCATTCAACCATACTCTCTAGTTACTTTCTTTTCTGAAATACACGGAGCAGAAAGCTTGAAAACCAACTCAAAGACTGTTTGTTTCGCTTTTCTCCAAATTAATTTTGAAAATGCATATTCCACATACAGTACCTATCCATTGAGTCCACAGCAATTCCCTAAATAGCCATTCGTTTTCTCCCACATGAGCTTTCAAGAGCTTTAGCTTTGCAAATGAATATTCGAGTGTGTACCAATTTTCAGGTCGTTGAATTCATATTTCACTGAGATTTTAATTAGTCTCTTTCGCCTTGAGAAGGTGTTGTATATAGGTTTCCAGGTACTGATGCCCTAAATTAGCCCACAAACGCGGTGAGACTATAAACAAGGGGTCTTTTTTTCAGCGCCACAATCCAGCAAATTTTGTGGGTGAACAGCAGAGATGAAGTCACGGTGGAAGGGTGATATGGTTGGTGAATGACTTCACATTCAGGGACCATAACCATTACTCCACATTGTTTAGTTTTCCCATTTTCCTCTCTATCTTTTTTTCGCTTCAGCCATTCCTCTTCTTCATCTCTGCACCTCTTTCACACGCTATGCTTTCGGTCTAGATGGCATTCCTTTATCTCCTTGCCTATAAAATTGATCCTGGATTGCGACGATTTTCTGGGGGGCTAAGCGGGCGTGAGAAAAAGGGATTTCGATTTCTCAGGGGTGTGAGAGGGTGAGCGAAAGCACGGAAGAAATCAACGAAGCGAAGGTATTTATTGGTACAAAATTGTACGAGCGAGAACATCAGGACAGGATTGGGGATGCGGAGGGAAAATAGAAAACAACGCGAGAGCTCAACCTCCTTTTTGCGCGGGTGGCGATGCCACAATAAATTTCGGATATTCTCACACCCCAATGAAATCTCAGATTCATCTCATCGCACACCCAAGGAGTAGATGAATTCGTTTTCTGGGCGCCTCCACATGGGGAGGTTTGAAGAATTGCCTCCACCATCCCCCTGAGCGCCCTCGCCAGGAGGGCTCTCAATTTCCACCTGACACATCATCGCACAACACGGAAGGTTTCAATGCACTTGCTCGGCTCCCGATTCAACTCAATGGATTCGTGGATTCGCCAGATGGAGGGCGGCAATTTTTCCATCCCCTCAACCAGGGGGAGCTTCGGGTAATTTATGGGGTAACATCTCACTCGGAAAGGGGTGAAATTACTTCTGCAACACTGGCATTTTCGAGTTCTCACCCAAAAATCGTGTATAATTGTGATTTATCTCTCAGCTGGTCATTCGTAGCGATTTTTCAATGGAAGACCAGGAAGATCCTAATGGCCCAAATCACCTTTGTTACCCTCACATCCACCCTTTATACTGTTGTGCTGTCTAAAGGCATTTTCTTCCAGAGATATTGAACAAGATATTAATGGAGACACGGTTGGGTTTCTTGTAACTTGAAGGTGCTAATTCAGAAGCAGTATAATATATTTTTATTAAATTAATCGTTACGAAAGATAGAGACTGCGAAAGGATCTTATTCGTAATATGATTAAATAGTTAAAATCTTAAAAAACATTTTATAATATTAAAAAATAAAGATATAAATGTATATTTGCTCAAATTATTCAAGTGCAATTAAAATGTTCAGCATAATCGACAAAATATCCCCAATTAAACATTTATTAATTGCAATTTTAATTGGGACTAACATATGAATAGTCTTTGTCTAAATTCCACATTATACAATACCGCCTAAAGTAAATAGACATATCATACGTGCTCCAAATTGCCAACTTTCCGCATGCATGTTACATTTCAGGTATTAATTAGTAATATTTCAATTATTCCGCCCGATGACGTTTTTCATGGGTGTTTTCCAAAATTTATTTGTACACAAACACGCCACATATACCTGAATGCAAAGTATCAACAATTCAGCTTCTAAAATTTTAAATAATTCCACATATAAGGGAAATAACTGTACCATGCGGGGAAAAGTTTCTAATGTCGATAATGAATGTTAGTAAAATTTATATTTCCGTGGATGGTAAAATGCGCTGGACAAATCACGAACCCCTCGTATAGATTTTATGTCCTCATCTGTGCTAATCTCTCTCCATAAAAATAATCCTAATTGACAGTTTTACCTCCTTTATTTTAACATCAGTTACCTATAGAAGACAAGAGATGCAATTAAATTTTGAAGAATCTTTTGGGGATTTAAGAAGGAAATCGATTACTTCATGGGTTAACTTTTTACAGATTGTTAACTTTACTCGAAACAGTTGTAGATATGAAATTTTTATTACAAGTCAGACAAATATCCAGACGAAATGTTGAAACTTAGAATCTATATATATAAAAAAAAGATTTTCATTATTTTCAAGGAAATTGTCTCGAGCTTTTTGTCGCTCTGTTCTCAAGTTGTATCGCACAAACCGAACATAATTCTTGAATACATTTCCTCAGGAGTGCGGGTTGGAGGGCTTTTGTTGGGCGAAAAAGTGAAGAGAAGTTTTCAGTCAGACAAGAAAGTTTTCTCGCGAATTGAAAATTTTGAAATTCTCGCCGCCGCTCAAGCTTGAATAATTGACAGTCTTTAATGTGCCATAAAGCTCAAACTGGCGAGAATCTGGTACTTCGCGCCTGAAAATTCTTTCGTATTGTCTCATGATGGCGAACACGAATAATTTTGGGGTGAGATTTCTCGTTATGCGGAAGCCCAATTGGAATGGAAAAGGGTGTTGGCGGCTCAACACATGCCGACAATGTGCTGCTGATTGTCTTCGGTGGCGGATATGGAAATGTGCAGATTATAATATCCTTTTATGTGCCAAAATCTCTCGCTCACTCTCTCTTCAAATTGAAAATCTCTGCAAAGCTCTCGGACTTAAGACAACAAGTGCCGCCTCCACTGTCATCGATGGCACGGAGGTGGTGAGGTTTGGGGTGAGAAAAAGTCCCTCTCTAGATGTATACAAATTATCAGATTAACCTCCTTTTGTTTGAACAGAAAGTCGCAGTTGAGGCGGAGAAGCTGGCAGACTGCTCGATAATTTTTCATCATTTTTTTTTTATTTGTGGAAATATGTTTAAGAAAATTAGCGAACTTTCTCGTGTAAAGATCCACAATATCTATTATGAATATTAAAGAATAAGCTTGGGAATAAGGCCTTAATAAGGTTTAAGCAAGCATAAAAGCTTTAAGCGAGTTTTAAGCTTAAGGTCAAACTAAAGCTTCAAGCTAGCCTTATAAGTTTAAGACCAGTCTTAAACTTAAAGCCAGCTTTAAGCTTATGGTTAGCCTTAAGCTTTAAACCAGCTTCAAGCTTTAAGTCAGCCTTAAGCTTTAAGGCAGCCTTAAGTTTTATGTCAGCTTTAAGATTCAGGTTTGCCTTAAGCTTTAAGCGAGCCTTATTGCCGGCTTCCTGCGAATTTTCTTGCATAAGACACTTGGGAATTAAGCCTAAAAATGGCGTATCCTGCTAATGTTGTGAACATGACTTAAGGAGTAAGTTATGCCCGCTATTATGGTTTAAGCCAGACTAAAGCTTAAACCAGTCTTCAGCTCTAAACGAATCTTGAACTTTAACGCTGCCTAAAGCTTTAACCTAATTTTAAGCCTTATGCCAGCTTTAATCTTTATGCTACCCTTCAGATTTAAGCCAGTTTTAAGCTTAAGGCCAGCCTTAAGCTCGATTTACACTAAACCGTCAATTATTCTGAAAATAATAATACACTCTCGTTGAAAGTATTTTGTAATTTTAAGTAATTTTTAATAATCCGTCTTACAAATTTCTCTAAACATATTAAATAATTTACTTAGCCAAACTTGATATTTTTTTCTAAAAAATTCTTAGAAAATTTGACGAAATTTCGTCTAAAATATAAAAAAACCTATAAATTTGTTTAATTTTCTTCCACATTGACTAAATTGCTACAAACACAAAATTTCTTTAGTCAAAACATCCCTTATTTCCTGTTAAATTACTTACCTTAAACAATTGCCGCCAAAATGGGGAACAAAGCG